>JAWZYT010001380.1:7500-82500 GCA_034508575.1 Petrolisthes manimaculis
ATAATAATAATAATAAAAATAGTAATAAAAATAAAGATAATAATAATAATGATAATAATAATAATAATAAAAATAATAATTATATTGTATTTTAGTCATATATTATAATAAATTTTACTACCCCCCCCCACTTCGCCCCCCCCATACCCCCCCCCGCACCCCCCAACCCCCCCCCACTTCGCCCCCCCCATGCCCCCCCCCGCACCCCCCAACCCCCCCCCCCTTTTCACACAAGAGGCTGGAAGTGGTCCCAGAATATCAAACAAACAAACACACAAACACACAAACACACAAACAAACTAACGAGCACACGAACAAACAAACACACAAACAAACAAACAAACAAACACACACACAAACAAACTAACAAACACATACAAACAAACACACAAACAAACTAACAAACACATACAAACAAACACACACACAAACAAACAAACTAACAAACACACAAACAAACTAACAAACAAACACACGAACACACAAACAAACAAAACAAACACAAACACACTAACAAACAAACACCCTTTTTTGTAGATATATATTTTCTGGGCCATTTCAGTGCAGAGGAGGGGGGGGGGAGCAGGGGAAAGGAAAGGAGCCCCCCACGTACCCCATACCCCCTCCCCCAATCCATACCCCCTCCCCTCCCATCCCCCCTCCCCTCCCCCCTATCCTACTCCCTCTCCCCCAAACACAATGACATTACAAAAATTACAGTACTTCCTCTGTAATAAAGCAACTGAGATCTGACAAACAGACTAATAATTAATCTTCTTAATAAAGTAATAAAAAATAATCAAAATTTATGATGACTTTTATTTTTACCTTCGATCTATATGTATGTATGTATGTATGTATGTATACTCACGAGCACTAATATGTATAACAGAAAGACAGTGAATAATAATAATAATAATAATAACAATAATAATAATAATAATAATAATAATAATAATAATAATAATAATAATAACAATAAAAATAATAATAATAACAACAATAATAATAATAATAATAATAATAATAACAACAATAATAATAACAACAATAATAATAATAATAATAATAATAATAATAATAATAATAATAACTATAATAATAATAATAATAATAATAACAACAATAAAAATAATAATAATAACAACAATAATAATAATAATAATAATAACAATAACAATAATAATAACAACAATAATAATAATAATACTAACAATAATAATAATAATAACAATAATAATAATAATAATAATAATAATAACAATAATAATAATAATAATAATAACAATAATAATAATAATAATAATAATAATAATAATAATAATAATAATAACAATAACAATAATAATAATAATAATAATAATAATAATAATAACAATAATAATAATAATAATAATAATAATAATAATAACAATAATAATAATAATAATAAAAATAATAATAATAATAATAATAATAATAATAATAATAATAATAATAATAACAACAATAATAATATTAATAATAATAATAATAATAATAATAACAATAATAATAATAATAACAATAATAATAATAATAATAATAATAATAATAACAATAATAATAATAATAATAATTATTTTGCTGGTGGGAAGTTGGGAACCCTCTATTGACAATATCCCAGTGTTGCCAGGTACAGGAAAATTTCTCTGTTTTAGGGAATTTCGAAGTTCACACAGGGAAATAATAATAAAAAAAATATTCAGTTCGTTTAAGAGTAAACAGGGAAGGAAATTTCTACAAGATGAAAATAATACCTAAAAAAAACCCATCATCTATGTTGAAGAATAAACAGGGAAATTTTTACAAGATGAAAATAATACCTAAAAAACAATCATATGTATTGAAGAATAAACAGGGAATAATAATTGAAGTAAAAAGATAAATACTGATGACATTAAAGTTAGGGAAATTCGACGTGAAGCAGACCTGGCAACACTGACTGAGGATCCAGACTTGGCAACACTGCAGTAATGTCAACACGTGTACATAAATAAAAATCTTCACTCTACAGATATATTAATAATAATATAATATAATAAGGTATGTTATTGTTTATTATTTGAGTTATAAGAGAAAGGAGGGTGTAGTATATATTAAATTATATATAAATTATATATAAACTAAATAAATAAATAAATAAATAAAGGTAATAAAAGAATTATATATAAACTAACGTTAAATAAATAATAAATAAATAAAGGATATAAAAGGAGGATAGGTTATTTATTTATTTATTGTGTTTAATTAACTATTAATTAATGGAAATGTTGTTGTTTATTGTTTATTTATTAGTTAGACAAAGTGAGGGACTTAATATAAAGTTTATAAACAACGTATTATTTCCTTAATAAAAAATGTTAACTAATTATATAAGTTATTGTTTCTTTCGTGAAAAACTTTGATATTATAATTATAATTAAATGTGTAATTAGTAAATTAAATTATTGCAACTTTTCTTGATTGATTACACAAATTACATATAGTAGATTATTATTATTATTATTATTTTTTATGTAATTTAAATAAAAGTTATATATGCTTACTGCTATTATAAATGTGGGAAAATATGTATATAATTATGTGGTATATTGGTATTATTACAGAATTTGCCCCAGGTCACTTTATGATAGTCTACCCAGGTTAAGTCCCAGTAGTCTGCACAGGTTAGGTCCAGGTAGTCTGCACAGGTTAGGTCCAGGTAGTCTGCACAGGTTAGGTCCAGGTAGTTTGTCCAGGTTAGGTCCCGGTAGTCTGCACAGGTTAAGTCCCGGTAGTCTGCACAGGTTAGGTCCCGGTAGTCTGCACAGGTTAAGTCCCGGTAGTCTGCACAGGTTAGGTCCAGGTAGTCTGCACAGGTTAAGTCCCGGTAGTCTGCACAGGTTAGGTCCCGGTAGTTTGCACAGGTTAAGTCCCGGTAGTCTGCACAGGTTAGGTCCCGGTAGTTTGCACAGGTTAAGTCCAGGTAGTTTGCACAGGTTAAGTCCAGGTAGTTTGCACAGGTTAGGTCCCGGTAGTCTGCTGTGGTCTAGATTAGGTCAGGTTAGGTCAGGTCAGGTCAGGTCAGACTAATTTCCAAATTATGTTTGTAAAACGGGGCATATCTCGAAAGCGGGGCATTTCCGAGAGAAACACCATAGATGAAAAATGTGTTAGAATGTTCCAAAATAGTGAATAATGATACTAAAATATAAAATACAATATAGTGAACCCACTTTGTCTATAAATTTACGCAGCTATTTTTTAATATACCGGTAATCAATATCATGTAAATATCAATATAACTACAATACATACATACTTATAATACTGTATTGTATCACCTTGTATGAACATTTTTTAACTATTTCAAAGGTACTGTACATTTTTTAACTATTTCAAAGGTACTGTACATTTTTTAACTATTTCAAAGGTACTGAAATTTTTTTAACTATTTCCAAAGGTACTATTTATCATAATGTGAAAAATACAAGGATGAAGTTATGAGGAAAAATGTGTGGAAAGAAATCTATATAATTATATCCCAATCTATAAACCTATCTGGTGAGTATTTTAAAATTGATTTTAGGGAAGGATATAGTTTTTTTGACATTTTTGCAGATTATTATTCCTCCAAACTATTCCAGGCAACAGGATACCATTATTTGTCTTCCTCTGGGTCTGTTTCCTGGCACACTTTGGAGGAATCAAGGCACTCCAATCTATCAAAAGTATACTCTAACCTTAATATTCTTGTATTAAATGAAATGATGACTTTTTTTGGGCTTTTAAATATCTTTAGTTACAGTAGTCTAATATTAGAAAATAACTTCTTTCAAATGAGGTTGCCCATTTCTTATTTAATGAAAAAATATCTTGTAAATATGAATTATTGAGATTTTTTGACAAATAATAATGATTTTCCTTACTTAAAAAAAGATAATAAATTTGTAGGATTCTTCACCATTTAAAAAATATATTTTATAACTTTCCTACTTTAAGTATAATTTAAAATTTATTTTATTTTGCTACAGTGTTGTTCCTTATCTATTATAAACATAATTCTTTTCCTCAATAACACTAAAATAATATGAAAGAAATTAAGATATTTATAGGCAAATTATGAAGTATTGACTCCACATATAGGCCTAACTATATTGTATATATTTGTTTCTTAAGTTTAGCTAATAACTATATTGTATATATTTGTTTCTTAAGTTTAGCTAATAACTATCTCGGGGAATATTATTTATATTTCTTCCGTTAGTAAATCTGTCTTTTTCAACAACAACAACAAAACATCATTATTTTTTTGTTCATCTGTGTGTCCTGTTGTTTCCTGGCATAGTTTGGAGGAATCAAGGCACTCCAATGTACCAATAGTGTGTTATCCTCCTCTTCATGTGACTCCAGCCTCATAATTCTCAATGACACAATTATTATACATGTACTCACTTCCTTCAAAGACATTGGAGTCATAATTGTTATACTGGGGATTTATTTATAGGATATAATCTAGATACAATTTCCCCATAACCATACAGTTTTAATTAAGAGAGTGCGGGAATATGGGGACAGGCTTGGGGTGGGTAGAAAGCCTGTCCCCTATTGCTGCACCTCCCTAACCCCCCCTCCAGCCTGTCCCCTTACTCCCGCACCCCCCAAAAACCCCCTCCAGCCTGTCCCCTTACTCCGGCCCCCCCCCAAAAAAACCCTCCAGCCTGTCCCCTTACTCCTGCACCCCCCAAAACCCCCCTCCAGCCTGTCCCCTTACTCCCGCACCCCCCAAAACCCCCCTCCAGCCTGTCCCCTTACTCCCACACCCCCCAACCCCCCCAAAAAAATAAAATGTGTTATATACTCTCTTTATAAGCTTTCACTTTTTCTTCAGTTTTCCCTTAATTTTTCATTTGTTTGTAACTTTTTCTGCATACTGTACTGTCACACCTATTAATCTCCTTCTTCCTCGGGTGGTATATGACCTCGCTGTGCTGTCGTGGCGTCTATATATACCAAGCAATCGGTCTCACTAATTTCTTCGTATATATATATATTTTTTTTTACCACCTAAATTAATTACTTTCAATCGGTCTCACTAATTTCTTCATATATATATATATTTTTTTTTTTACCACCTAAATTAATTAGTTTGTTTTATGTTACAGAATTGTGGAATTTGTGGTACAGCCCAAGTGAAAGATGGTCAATTTCTCCCAATATCAAGTTCCTTAATTAACAACAACAACAACAACAACAACAACAACAACAACAATAATAGTACAAGCCTGACCAGTTACTGTGAGTGTTAATAGAGATGTATGTTATTGTTTTATTTATGTGTTTTCAATGGGTTTGTATTCCTATAGTCTGTTTAAAATTTGTGTTCCACTATTGCCTCTATCTATCTAGCTATTTCTATCTGTCTATTTATCGCTATTTCTATCTATCTAACTATCTCTATTTATATATCTATCTATCTAACTATCGCTCTATTTCTATCTATCTAACTATATCTATTTATATATCTATGTATCTAACTATCGCTCTATCTATCAATTTCTATCTATCTAACTATATCTATTTATATATCTATCTATCTATCTATTTCTATCTATCTAACTATCTCTATTTATATATCTATCTATCTAACTATCGCTCTATCTATCTAACTATCTCTATTTATATATATATCTATCTAACTATCACTCTATCTATCTATCTATTTATTATTATTAAAGTAAAGTTCATACGAGAAACAATATAGAAAAGCCTGGGAAAATATTTGATGGTCTTAAATGAGGGACTGAGAGTAAAATGAAATGTTATAGAATTACCTCTTCATTCTCGGACAAATACCTCACCTGTTGTTGTTGTTGTTGTTGTTGAGTGTGGTTGTGTGTATTACAGTGTTCAATAATGTGTTTAATAGTATGGAGTGTTGTGTTGTGTTGTGTTGTTGGTGAGTGTGGTTGTGTGTATTACAGTGTTCAATAATGTGTTTAATAGAATGAGTGATTTGATTATAGATATGTTTCTGGAGACGGGTGGGTATGGGCTGGGCAGGGTATAAGATGTGTGTATGGTATGTGTGTATGGTTCCTTGGTATGTGTGGATGGTGTGGGTTTGTGGAGGCTGCAGTAGCAAGTGTGTGTGTGTGTGTGTGTGTGTTTGTGTGTGTGTGTGTGTGTGTGTGTGTGTGTGTGTGTGCCTCTCGTGTCAAAGTCATCTGTAGGTGTGGTAGGTGTGGGTTTGTGGAGGCTGCAGTAGCAAGTGTGTGTGTGTGTGTGTGTGCCTCATGTCAAAGTGATCTGTAGGTGTGGTAGGTGTGGTAGCTGTGATTATATTTAGGGCTCTGTTCTGTACGGGTTTTGAACGGTGTTGAGATCAGTCACAGTGAGGTTTGTGGCCCAGGCAGGCAGAGTTTACATAAGCCATCACTAATCAGATATATTATTATTTGTATATTGTAGTTGTGGATTCTTTGTTGTGTTCAAATGTTGTGCTGGCAAGTAATCTGAGGTGAGTAATTAAGGTTAGAGTATACTTTGGATAGATTGGAGTGCCTTGATTCCTCCAAAGTATGCCAGGAAACAAACCCAGAGGAATAAAAATAATGGTATCCTGTTGCTTGGAATAGTTGGGAGGAATAATAATCTCCAAAAATGTCCAAACTATATCCTTCCTCTTAATTCTTTGCATGCATTTGTTTTTTATGGTTGTGAAATGGTCTTTGAATGTCATAAATGTGTTGTATGTTATGTATGTTATGTATGTATGTGTTGTGTATGGATTGTAGCGGTGTTCTGCGTGTATGTGTGTTGATGTGTCTGTATTTCTGTGTGTATATGTGAATGTTGTGTATATTTGTAGAAAGTTATGTATATTTGTAGAAAGTTATGTATATTTGTAGGAAAGTTATGTATATTTGTAGCAAGTTATGTATATTTGTAGGAAAGTTATGTATATTTGTACCAAGTTATGTATATTTGTAGCAAGTTATGTATATTTGTAGGAAAGTTATGTATATTTGTACCAAGTTATGTATATTTGTAGCAAGTTATGTATATTTGTGTGTAACCTTTATACTTACTGTCCTACCTTTTAATCACCTTTTTCTTCTTCTTCTTCGGGTGCCACATGACCTCACTGTTGCAGCACCTAACAACATCAGTCTATTATAAGTTACCTTTTTGTTGTACTTACTAAACCACATCTCAAGTAGGTATTTCCTTGGGTACCATAATATTATAATCTCATTGGTATGGTACATAATATTAATCAATCCTCCTTATTAAAATCATCTATAATTAATCCTCCTTATTAAAATCATCTATAATTAATCCTCCTTATTAAAATCATCTATAATTAATCCTCCTTATTAAAATCATCTATAATTAATCTTCCTTATTATCTCCCCTCTGTTCTGTGCTTCATACACCCATATTAAAATCATCTATAGTTGATTATATTCTCCATTATTGAGTGTATTTCAAATAATAATAATGATAATATTGTTTCTTGTATGAACTGTCTGTAACATAATGATCAAAAGTTCAGTCACCCATCCACCACTGTAGTGAATTGGGGGGGGGACAGGTTTGGGGGGGCTGGGGGGGTGCGGAAATAGGGGGACAAGCTTGGTGTGGGTAGAAAGCCTGTCCCCCATATTCCCACACCCCCCCTTAACACCACGGACGTTCTTTGCACACGACCCATTGTTTTATCTCTGTGTGTGTGTGTGTGTGTGTTTGGTACAGTCACAATTCGAGTCATTATATATTTATTATACAGTACAGTAATGTTGGTAATTATGTACCAACTGATTCCTCCAAACTATTCCAAACAACAACAGCAACAACAACAACAACAACAACAACAACAACAACAACAACAGCAACAGCAACAACAAAAACAACAACAGCAACAACAGCAACAAGACACCAGTATTTTTGTTAATCTGTTCCTGTTGTTTCCTGGCATACTTTGGAGGAATCAAGGCACTCATAATGTACCAAAAGTATGCTACTACCCTTTAAGCTGGTGTGGGAATAGGGGGGACAGGCTTAGGGGGGGGTTACGGGGACAGGCTTAGGGGGGGGTTACGGGGACAGGCTTTCTACCCACCCCAATCCTGTCCCCTCATTCCCTCACCTCCTTAATAATTATAAATGTTATTGGTAGAAAATATTGGTGAGGATTTGTTTGTAATTATTCGGTTCAATTTTATCACCAATATTGTTAATGTTCCTATAAACCCCTAAATCTGTGTGTGTGTTTTTTTTTTTCAGGTGTGTAGTGACTGGATACAACACACTAAAAGAAAAAAGAAGAAGAGGAGGACAGGGGAGAGGAGAGAAGAGGAAGAGGACAGGAGAGAAAAGAGGAGAAAGGAGAGAAGAGAAGAAGACAGGAGAGGAGAGAAGAGAAGAGGAATAGAAAAGAACAACAACAAGAAGAGGAGAGAAGAGAAGAAGAGGAAAACAACAACAAGAAACAATTATAATGCTGTACAAGAGGGAAAAAATAAAAATAATATTCTTTTAATTTATTTATTTATTATAATACAATACATATTGGTTTCTCTATCAATGGAGTAGAGTATAGGGTTCATTATAATTACATGTGATACCTGTAAGAGTGTAGGGTTCAAAAAATAAACATAATGAACTTAATCAAATTTCCACATTGATTGAGTGAAATGTACAGTTGCCAAAAAATGTGTTGCGACAAATCTTGATAGAACTTTAACCAAACTAATATCCACAACTATTTGTAGGGACTATAAGCATGTATAACAGAAGGAAATATACATAACCTTCTGTAATACATATCCACAACTATTTGTAGGGACTATAAGCATGTATAACAGAAGGAAATATACATATCCTTCTGTAATACATACTTATATATATCCCTACAAACAACTATGGACATTTAATATATTTAATGTTGTATCAAGAGTTGTCGCAATAAATTTTTTGACAACTGTACATGTGAATAAATTACTTTTCAATTACCAGTGTGGGAATATGAATAAATTCCTTTAAACAATAAACTAATTAATACGAGGACACCAAACACACAACCTCCATCCCTTCATCAGTATTACAAAGTCAATTTTATAAGCTGTGTGTGTTTCTCTAAATAAACTGTTTGTGAAAAGACTTGTGAAACTACTACTTGTATTTGACACAGCCTCTATACACAAAGCCCAGAAATTCCTTGTACTGTAAATATTTCAGGGGAGAATTTATTGTTTGTTGGTAATTTTTTTTTAGAAGGCAATTGATTTTACTACTGTGATGAATGAATGAATGTGTTTGTAAGTGTGATGTCCTAATAATAATAATAATAATAATAATAATAATAATAACAATAATAATAATAACAATAACAATAACAATAATAATAATAATAATAATAATAATAATAATAATAATAATAATAATAATAATAACAATAATAACAATAATAACAATAATAATAATAATAATAATAATAATAATAATAATAATAATAATAATAATAATAATAATAATAATAATAATAATAACAATAATAACAATAATAATAATAATAATAATAATAATAATAATAACAATAATAATAATAATAATAATAATAATAATAATAATAATAATAATAATAATAATAATAATAATAATAACAATAATAATAATAATAATAATAATAATAATAATAATAACAATAATAATAATAATAACAATAATAACAATAATAATAATAACAATAATAATAATAATAATAATAATAATAATAATAATAATAATAACAATAATAATAATAATCATCATCTCACCATTTACCAGACACTGTAGTGATGAGGTTCCAATGTGATGTATGTGTGTGTGTGTGTGTTCATAACTTCACTATGCAACCTGCAACACAAGCAAAGTAAATATAAGTGGCACATATTCAACTTCAATTCCAATGTGATGTGATGTGTGTGTGTGTGTGTGTGTGTGTGTGTGTGTGTGTGTGTGTGTGTGCATAACTTCACAACACAACCCCTGGATATACACTGAATGAATAAATAAATAAATAAATAAATAAATAAATAAATAGTGTTGGTAAATCTGGAGCAACTGATTCCTCCAAATTATTCCAAGCAACAAACAGACCACCAGTATTTTTGTTCGTTTGGTTCTGTTTCCATGTATAGTTTGGAGGAATCAAGGCATTTCAATATACTATAAGTGTACTATTCCCTTAACACTCTCCTCTCTTTTTATGCGAGTTTAAATTATGCGAATTTGAAATAGTGCGTATCATGAATTTTTTTTTTTTAAATAAATGCAATTTACACGAACTCTTAAAATAACATGAACCATTAGGCTCCATTTTCAAGTTAAAGTACCATTATTTCTTATGGAAATGTACAATTTACTTTATGCGAAATTCACTTTATGCGACACAACCCTTCACCAACTTAACCTAACATAAAAAAAGAACAGAGTGTATATGTTTTCCCAGATTTCAACACAAGAGGCAAAAGACGAGCCGACACTGTTACCAATTTTATGGGTGGATGGCGGGCACGAGTGACTAATGGTTTCCGGGGACTGTTTGATATGGTAACACTGGTAAAAACGAGAATTCCGCTCGGCTGCTCGTGTCTGCTGTCTCTTTGCCTCTCGTACAGAAGGGGCGGGAGTAGGGGACAGGCTTAGGGGGGTGCGGGAGTAGGGGGACAAGCTTGGGGGGGTTAGGGGGGTGCGGGAGTAGGGGGACAGGCTTGGGGGGGTTAGGGAGGTGTGGGAGTAGGGGACAGGCTTGGGGGGGTTAGGGGGGTGCGGGAATAGGGGACAGGCTTTCTATCCACCCCAAGCCTGTCCCCCTATTCTCGCACCCCCCCCCCCCCCAAGCCTGTCAGAGCTATAGATAGAAACAGAAAAGATGAAGAGACAAAAAAAAAAATGAAGGCTTGTGTACTTACAGAAGATAATAAAGATAACATGATGGTGATGGTGGCGTTGGTTATTCCTTAGAAAATTTAATGTCAGACAGGAATGACTTGATAATTGGTCCCAGTTTACCGTACTGCAAAAACATATTTATTTATGTTTTTTTTTTTTTTTTTTTTTTTTTTTTTTTACAAACAAACATGTACAAACAAACATTGGGGTTTCTTAACTTATTATAAAGATTAATTAAGGTATTAGTTATTTAGTAAGTACTGTATGTTGTGGCACAAAATAAATAAATATTATTGTAAGGAAATATACATAGCTAAGTTATATGATAATGGAAGCTAGTTGATAATTATTATTTTCTGACTGAGTTCTAGTATTTTGTTCCAGTCATTTATTGTACTTTATCACGATTATTTCCAGGTAGTTTGCACAAGTTAGGTCCCGGTAGTCTGTAGTTTGCACAAGTTAGGTCCCGGTAGTCTGATGTGGTCTAAGTTAGGTTAGGTCAGGTCAGATTAGTTTTCAAATTAAAAAAACATTATAAAACATTGCAATCTGTAAGCCTGGTAAATTTTTACAAGTTGCCACAACAGGATTTCACTGGAAAAAAATATATTTCCTAGAAGGATTTAGTGTGACTACCGGGACCTAACCTGTGCAGACTACAGGGACCTAACCTGTGCAGACTACCGGGACCTAACCTGTGCAGACTACAGGGACCTAACCTGTGCAGACTACAGGGACCTAACCTGTGCAGACTACCGGGACCTAACCTGTGCAGACTACAGGGACCTAACCTGTGCAGACTACCGGGACCTAACCTGTGCAGACTACAGGGACCTAACCTGTGCAGACTACAGGGACCTAACCTGTGCAGACTACCGGGACCTAACCTGTGCAGACTACAGGGACCTAACCTGTGCAGACTACCGGGACCTAACCTGTGCAGACTACAGGGACCTAACCTGTGCAGACTACAGGGACCTAACCTGTGCAGACTACAGGGACCTAACCTGTGCAGACTACAGGGACCTAACCTGTGCAGACTACAGGGACCTAACCTGTGCAGACTACAGGGACCTAACCTGTGCAGACTACCGGGACCTAACCTGGGCAGACTACCGGGACTTAACTTGGGCAGACTACTGGGACCTAACTGGGGCAGACTACCGGGACTTAACCTGTGCAGACTACAGGGACCTAACTATAAGAGGTAACTACTGTTATACAACATTTGCAGAAGAAATGGTATATAGAAAAGTGGTTTGTAATAGTGAAATATAAACACTGGTAACAGTAAAAAATTTTGGAATATTTTTACAAGTTGCCACAACTCGATTTCAAAAATGTTACTATTAGCAGTGTTTATATTTCACTATTACAAACCACTTTTCTATATACCATTTCTTCTGCAAATGTTGTATAACAGTAGTTACCTCTTATAGTTAGGTCCCAGTAGTCTGCCCCAGTTAGGTCCCGGTAGTCTGCCCAGGTTAGGTCCCGGTAGTCTGCCCAGGTTAGGTCCCGGTAGTCTGCCCCAGTTAGGTCCCGGTAGTCTGCCCCAGTTAGGTCCCTGTAGTCTGCCCCAGTTAGGTCCCGGTAGTCTGCCCCAGTTAGGTCCCTGTAGTCTGCCCCAGTTAGGTCCCTGTAGTCTGCCCCAGTTAGGTCCCGGTAGTCTGCCCCAGTTAGGTCCCGGTAGTCTGCCCCAGTTAGGTCCCGGTAGTCTGCACAGGTTAGGTCCCGGTAGTCACACTAAATCCGTCTAGGAAATATATATATTTTTTTCAATGAAATCTTGTTGTGGCAACTTGTAAAAATATTCCCAAAATAAATAAATAAATATTATTGTAAGGAAATATACATACGGTAACTAACTTATATGATAATGGAAGCCAATTGATAATATTTATTTTATTATCATTATTATTATTTAACTTACATTATTTATTTAGTTGTGAGGAAATACACGTAAATAGATAATAATGGAAGCCAGAGTAATAATAATAATAATAATAATAATAATAATACTATAATAATAATAATAATAATAATACTATAATAATAATAATAATAATAATAATAATAATAATACTATAATAATAATAATAATAATAATACTATAATAATAATAATAATAATAATAATAATAATAATAATAATAATAATACTATAATAATAATAATAATAACACTATAATAATAATAATAATAATAATAATACATACGTGGGTAATTTTAACACGTGTTCTTCTATAAGGTTTGTTTGGGTTGGTTCACATTCCATACCAACAATCCACACTCTTGTAAAAAGGATATATATATATATATATTTTTTAATCTAACTTGTTGTTTACTAGTTTATATATAATGTCTAAAAAGTGATAATATAAATTGTTTGTTAATATAGATAATAATAATAATAATAATCTAATTGTTTGGTTATATTATATTACCAAGAATAATATTGGAACGCCAGACTCAACATAGAAAATGAAACGTATAAATAGATTAGCATGGATAACTATTATAGGAAATTTATAAAGTATAAAAATAATTAATAATAAATAAATTAATAACTTAGGTATCCAAAGTTAAATTTCGAGTTAGTAAGGCCGATAGGAATAGCAAATCGTCGCTAATGATTAAAATAAAATACTTAGGGGAATATTTTACCTTTTAATTAATCATAGATGCCATATTATAATAATTTTCATGCATGAAATAAAAGGCCATATTCAACAACATTCATAGTACATACGATGACTCCATAGACAAACAACAGAGTCATCGTATCGGTACCATGTCAACACCACTGACGTTCTTGCATATCACCTAAAAGAAAGAGTCTAGATGGTCCATATTCAAGAACAGTTATGGTGTATACGATGGTGTAGTACTGATACGATGGCTCCATAGTAGACAAACAACGTACAGAGCCATCATACAGTTACCATGCCATCGTATACACCACGGATGTTCTTGAATATGACCTTGAATACTCACCCTTATATACCCCAAACAAACTATGGGGTCCTATAATTATACCCCATACCCTCCTAAATAAACCATAGTATCCTATAATTATAACCCATACCCTCCCAAACAAACCATGTTATCCTACCCATGCCCACACTTATATAGTTTTATTTTAAGTTAATAATGAATTGCACTTTTCTTCTATTTCTCGAAAAGTCTAACGGGGGAATAATAAAGTAATTTGCTGGGCCAGATAAAACAGAAATGAGAGGGACAGTAAACGAGGAAGAAATTATAACGCCCAAAATCTGGAGTAACTCATTCCTCCAAAATATTCCAGGCAACAGAACATCATTATTTTTTTTTTTCATTTGGGTCTGTTCGAGAGAGAGAGAGAGAGAGAGAGAGAGAGAGAGAGAGAGAGAGAGAGAGAGAGAGAGAGAGAGAGAGAGACAGAGATAGAGATAGAGAGAGATAGAGAGAGAGATATGGGAGTAGATTCATTGATGTTAAGTGTTTTTACGATAGAACCACTTTCCTTTTTATTTCCTTGTTGTCCTTTTTCAATTCTAAAAAACAAGTTGGGAGTACAAAGAAAGCCTTAAGTTTGTTATGGGTGTGTATTAAACCATTTGCTATGAGTACAGGTAAGCCCTTTATATCTCCTGGGTTTAATTAAAGGGTGTAATTTATAAAGTGGGTTTACATGTACCGTTGACCATAAGAATTTGTACACACGCTGCTGTTGTTGTTGTTGTTGTTGATGAGGATTTACAACGTACTGTACTGTATATAGAAAATGTAATACTACATAACTGTAATACATTAATTATTATTATTAGATTGTTGTTGTTTTGGTAATCAGTCTTTCTTGTTAGACCATTCCTTTCAGTATTTTCAAAATAATAATTGACCTCTTTCCAAACAGCCTGTGTAATAATTCTTGTGACCAACCGTATACATCTTTTCATTACAAGCAGTTCAATGTACACCCATAATAAAAATGGAAAAAGCCTCATAAGTTACTATTACATAAACAACAACATTAGGTAAGAACATTGCAATGATAGTTTCATTTTATTAAATATATCTGTCAAGTAACTTATTACAGTGTGAGCAAAAATAATGTTGCACTGTACAAAAAGTTTGTTGAGTTTTTCATGAAAAAAATAATAATAAACGTTGGAGTATGTTCCGGTACGCTGGCTACCGACCAATGATACAACATGAAAAACTAAACAGTGAGGTCAAGGTCTCAATGAAAAACTTAAAAGCAAAACACCTTACTGTACCTAAAGATAAACAAACCATTTTCCAAGCATCAAGAACACATATGGAAAAAGATATATGAAACCATCAATTATGTAATTATGGGTTATATGAATAAGACTACAGTATAATAACCATAATAAATGACATTATCTAGCTACAGCAGCATTACTGACTGCTGCAGGGAAATCCGTAGTATAATAAAATACTTAATGAAAAACACACACTTCTGAAACATTGTTGGTTAATACAGAGTAAACAAAAAGAGAAAAATACACAAATTGTGGGATCAATCTTGATATTCAAACCAAGATTTGGCCAAGCCGTACTCAGCACAAGTCACAAAAACAAAATTACCATAATAATAATAATAATAATAATATAATAATAATTATAATTATAATATAATGAAAATTCTTGAGTGACAATTTAATGTAGGTAAAAAATACATTACGATGATACAAATTGCAAATGAAAAATTTCTAGTTGGAATTAGATGGAACAGAGCTAAAAAAAATTTAAAGTGCTAAAAAGTAGCTTTTAATGACAACTACACCAGACGGCAAAGCATTCCAAATGCATCGCACATTTCTTCAATTTACATTAAAGCCTGAATATTTCATAGGATCAACATAATTTCTTCACTAACAATTCAGCAGTCAGTGCCTTCACTTAGAAGGTTTAATAATAATGCCACTAGTTATGAGAAAATCTTTCAAGATCAAATAATATATTTTCATACAATATACTATCACTGTAAACAAAACAAAAAAGATTGTAATCTTACAGTTTTAAACCATTGCAACAGGTTATTATTAGCTCTGTGTATTTTGCATAATTTCATCTACAAAACACTCATTTAAATAACGATAATGTATTATAACCTCCTTCAAGTACTGTATTTGTTTTTGTCACTCAAATCTTGTAGGTTGGGCGGCCTCAGTAGCGAGCATAGCCATCGGTGGCCGAGCCAGCACTCATGCTGGAGAACGAGGTGTAGTTTCCTCCACTGAACGATGGTGTGGAGAAGTTGTAAAATGAGTTCTGGCCAGGCACGTGGCCAGGGTAGCCTGCACTGGTCCCACCACCATAGCCACCACCACTGCCGATGGGGTTATAGCGATTGGCAGTTCGGTCTGGGGCCATCTTGCCGCCCTGCTGGTACTGACGATTCTGTTACGGAGGCAGACAACCATTATTTCATTTCAATAATTACACACTTGCCAGTAAAACCACTCTGGCCAGCACCTGAGCAGACACACACACACACACACACACACCACTAATTACACCAGTCTGAGAGTGGGTTACAAAGGGAATAATACATTTGACACAGGGACAACACTTGTTGCTGCAGGGATACAACGATACATAAACAACTTGTAAACAAAATAAAACAATGATAAAAGAAACACATAAAACCGAAAAACACATAAAACCAACTAAGAACATTAATATTTACTTGTATATAAAACACAAGTTAATGATACCATAAATGTTTACAATATCATACAGTATCTTTATACTGTATCCCACTTTCAAGTTAACTCAGCAGATTATTAACATTTATTGGAGTTACTGATATACATTAACATTATATACAGTACATTATATCCACTTATGTACTGCAAGGAGCCAAGATACAAACTCTTAATTGTTTTTCAACTGCTTTAAGCATAGAATGCATAAAGTCAACCATATAATTACAGGAGTCCCTGGCAAGCATAAATATATATATACAGTATACACAACACCAAATCAACATACAAAATCTACCCACTTGACCTCTCTACTTATTTTAACCACTACAATATACAGACATCATGCAGCTTACTGACTTGCATTTGGGTGACACAGGACAAACACACACAAAAGGAATAGAGATATCAATGAGGCAGAACTGAACTGAACTGAACTAACACTGGCTGTGAAGCAATGTCAAGGTATCTCATAAACATGCAATTATAATTAACACTTAGCTTATACTACTGAAAGTCAAACATCATAATAATTAAGTCAACCAATATTTTCTGTTGGCCATACACAATGTACGGTGGTAATCTGTAAACACATTGTTGTTGTTGATCACTTGATGTAAGTTGTGTTTGCCTTCATGACGATGATAACTGCTGTTGTTGTTGTTGTTGTTGTTGCTTCCTGTGGCTTCAACATCACCAGTAGGAACAACATTACATTCTCCTATTTTCTTGTATATATCCAGTCTTCTCAGTAATGTCCCTTTATCAACCATTAGCTACAGGAAATATAAGTTGTGGTTCCCTTCCTCTTTACATCAACAGGGACAAACAGACTCAGTGCATGGCATAGCAGAAATAAAATTGAAAAAAAAAAAAAAAAAAACTAAAAGTATCCGTAAAGAAACCGTAAAGAAAGTGATGTTGACCAAATATTTGTGTACAATAATTTGGCAGGTATGTATGTATGTATGTATTTGCTGGTAACCAATATAGAGAGTGGAGACAAAGTTATCTAGGAGTAGGAAGAGGGAAGGGAGATGAAAGAAAGATATGAAACAAACTCAATGTAATAAATGGCACCAAAGAGTGAGAAGTACATAGAGACTACAGTATAATGATCTAGTAATTGAAAAATGTCCTTATTGTCATACAGGGTAAAGTATTGACAATGTCCTATACAGACTACTATACATATACACATTCACCTTACATATTGCTAACATTAACTTGCAACTTGTTAAAGGAAGGGTATAGTTTGGACATTTTTGGAGATTATGATTCCTCCCAACTATTCCAGGCAACAGGATACCATTATTTTTCTTCATCTGGGTCTGTTTCCTGGCATACTTTGGAGGAATCAAGGCACTCCAATGTAACAAAAGTATGACACACCTTCCTTTACAACATGATGGGCTGTATGTAAGAAATATATGTGGTGTTAAGAGGAGAGTATACTTTTGTTGATAGATTGGAGTGCCTTGATTCCTCCAAAGTATGCCAGGAAACAACAGACCCAGATGAAGAAAAATAATGGTATCCTGTTGCCTGGAATAGTTTGGAGGAATCATAATCTCCAAAAATGTCAAAACTATATCCTTCCCTTAAGTGAATATGACTGAACCTAAATAATATCTCTCAAACCAAGAAATTTCTACAAAAACTAACAAAAGGAAATTAACAAGATAAAATAGTGTACATTAATAAAGAAGTAATTTTGCTTCAAACCATGGCTTGGGTTGCCAGTCCATTAAAATTATGGTATCTTACTTTCCCAGATAATAAAAATAAAATTACCGAGAAAACAATATACTGTACTGCTCCATAAAGTGTCAAACATCCTTGGGGAATATTAGGACATAATTTATACAGTATACATGCACAAGGACCATCAAGCAAAATATAACAACATTCAAGACAAGAAAATATTTATATGATGATAAATATTGATGTGAAGAGTTGTGACAAAAACATAAACAGTACAGACAAGCAAGTGTTTATTGTGTAAAATGTTGAACTTGTATTTTGTTCTAGTTAGTCAGGTAATGTTCACACTACATCTATTAGTGATGCTACACTAAGTCAGATATGTAAACTGGACTTAAATTAATATTCAAAATGCAATTAGTGGGTGTTGTCATCTAGAAGGTTAAGTCTGTAAGTACTTAACAAAAACACTTGTACAGTAATGTATAGTATGTCAAAGAGGAAATATAATGGAAAGGAGAAACAAAACAAGACGTGTACAACCTAAAAAAATATGTCCACCACCAAAACATTCCTCTTCCAGTCCCAGTCACTCACACAGACCATGAAGTTAACCCTATATTATACTATACTATACTATACACACACAAAGCATAAACTAATGACATCAACCTTACCCTGAGTCCAGTCTCATATTGTACACTATATAGTCAGATGCAGAACTTGTGTGCTGCTAACAAGGATCAGATTAATCATTTGGCTTTTGGTGGAGTATTACTTTTCACCTACAATAACTAGTTTTTTTTTAGTTTTATTTATTTATTCTTTAATCAAAGTGAAAATGTACTAATTACTTTCTATAAAATATGATTTTAGGTTTGTGTACATTCCAGTGCTTTCAAGTTGCAGATAAGCACATTACTGAAATACCAAGAAATTAAATGCATCGTTACATACTGTACTTCATTTGCCAGAAAAAAAAGGGAATTTTGTAAGATATTGTGTTCCAAGTTACTGTTCCACCACCAGTGTATGTATGACCAGTGAACATCAAATAAATACCTCCACAACACAACACCCAGCCACCAAACTGACCTCTGCATTTGACCATCCCTTGAGAGGAGTCACATCTGGGATTCTCATTTTCAAGGTCAAACAGTCAAACCTTGGTGTGGTTATTATGATCAGATAAATTACATATACATTTCTGTTGTACTGTGAAAGACAACAACAACAACAACCCATCTGCACATTTACAGCTACAGCTACTGTATATCACAAACCACATCACATGCAAATATCAACCAAGATGGATTAATTTGAGAACTGTAAATGCAAAATTCTCCATAAAAAAAAAAGAATGATTTTAATTGGTTGCTTATACACCAATATTGATATATAATGTGCATCAACAATTTTGTTAGTATGTAAATAAACACTACAAACTGGTCTACAAAAGTGTGACACATTACATTACTAGATCATTGATGTTGACAAATTGGAGTACAGTATTGTATTGTACACTGTATCCTCCAAACTATTTTATGCCACAACACAGAACAACTTCACAACAAGTATTGCTCTGTGTCACAATAAACTCCAAGCTGATAACAACATAAATCCCTTAACTGCTTTTTTTTTTCAATATACTTTGTCTATTCATTGTACAGTTGGTGAAATGTGAATTGAGACGAATCTTGATGGAACATTAACTATATCAACATACACAACTATTTGTAAGGACCGTAAGTATGTAATACAAAAGGAAATGTACGTTTCCTTTTGTATTACACATACTTATGATTCCTACAAACAACTATGGACATTAATATACTTACAGTTTCATCTATAGTTGTAGTACGGTAATTCACATTTGTTTCTTGAATTTGGTGCACTAAATTGAACCACTAGCGGAAATTACTATAACGTCACTATTACTAACACATCATGACCTTTGAAGAGGTTTAGAAGCATGTACTAATGGAAGTCATATACAACTAAAGTAACAGTAACAGACTAGCTAAGCAATGACTGACATGACGGCTCCACCAGACACCAAGTCAACCCAAACCTTCATACCGGTTACCATCATTATACTCTGAACCATTATTTTCCTTACATACAGTATGACCCAATATGAGAAGGTCAGGTGCAACTTCATCTGAGTGACTGATAAACATTCCCTTCCTCAAAAAAAGGTTTAAAGTTTACTATAATATTACATACAGCCTTATTCATTCATTAATATAATACACTTGGATCATTTTGTTAGTTAATGAATGTGTATTTCTATAGGTGACTTTACATGCATAAAGGGAACTACAAGACAAAGCATTGTAAGTCATATCACAATCAGAAGATGGAAGTGAAGAGAAGATGACTAGAGACTTCATTATCATTATCATTCATTATCATATTTATCATATAGCATACACTTTACTCATGGACAATTTATCATGCAAATAAATAAAATAAATGAACTTTTGAAACATGAGACCATATTTGCATTGTAGTTCCCTACTGCACAAAAAAATTATGATCATTGGTACAACCAAAGAATGGCTCAGTACAAAGTTTTTAACATCAAACTTTTACAGCAGAGGAGCAAATTAACATTCATGCGAACAAATAATAGTTTAAAATTCCTAAACAAAACAAATTCTCAAATGGAAATATATTCCCAATTGAAAAAAAAAGTAAGATTTCCAAAGAATATATCTGCCCAAATTTGCCTTCCTGTTTCTATATGACCACAACCATGACTGTACCACACATTAGAAAATAACAAGTCCAGTAACAACAACACATCCCTCAGCTAATAACATCAACACATAACATAAACCACTGCTACATGCTTGACAACCCTAAGGACCTCACTGAACTTGCATTTATGTATGTTACTGAGGGATTGAAGGACATTAATTTCTCTCAAACCGTGCCACAAAATAAATCACCCGAGTACATACAACATTATTCAAACCTATGGGTAACCTTAAGGACCCTGTGATGTAGTAAGAAAATTGGAGGTAAATGAGTCCTTCAAATATGGCTACGAAACACACACACCTATATGGAAGGAGCTTGTTTCGTGGCATGGTCAGAAGGAATCAGAAGCCTCCAATTTTCAAACACGATCACAGGGTCCTTAACACCCTTTCAATTGTGTAAAAAAAGAAAATGTTCAACCAGTGTAGGTTTGAGGTTGGACGATGACGATTGTTAGTTGTTTTTTTTCTTTTATCCTGGCAAAAATGCAGATTCCCTATTTAGTAATATGACTTTAGATACACTTCATTGTTCATTAGTTGCAGTTAGTATGTACAGTACCTAGTTGTATAAATATTTGGTTAATTTTATCTTCCAAGTTCATTACAGTACCGGTATTGTACACTCGCAATCCAAAATATGTATCCAGGCTTGCTAACATAGCTTGATTGAGTATTAAGTGAGCTCAAGCAAATATGAAGTAGGATAAGCATTGTATTTGGTTTACTAGTACAGTATGTCAAATAATTCAAAACTCCAACCACAAGACCTGGACACAAATTTTGGATGGCGAGTGTATATTTACCAAAAAATGCCATTGAAATTGTACGAGGAAGCCGGTACATTTTCACCCGGACATAAACAAAATGGAGTACTGTACAGGTATAGTAAGATAGTCCTACAGACACTGGAGTACAATTATGAGTAAAATTATTGTCTTAGTCATCATCATCATCATTATCATCATCATTATCATCACTTGCCCATGACTTTTCCCATATTAGGTTGTGGGTTACAGTCCAGTTGGTGTCAGGGTATCAGCTTACAACACTTCCTAAAACTCACCACCATCTAAGTTTGACACAAAACACTCAAAGCAATAGAAAATTGAAACACAATACTGTACTCTAATTATACACACAGAGAAGGAGCAAGAAACAAATGTAGAAAAATACAACCAAGAAGCCAATTACAAGCAAGCCATTTCATAACCAACACACAGATATAATCAAGCATGATAAATTGCATAACTAACACACACACACACACACAAATAAATGAGCATGATAAATTGCATAACTAACACACACACACAAATAAATAAGCATGATTCATTACATGACTAACACACTCACACAAATAAATTAACATGTTTTAGACTACGGTGACTGACCGAGTATTACTGGGGTAAACTTTAAACGAAACAACAACAACAACAACAACAACAGGAAGTTAATGCAACACTGGCCAGTGAAGGGAAAGCAGAAATAGTTATATTTATTGAGAGGAAATGAGGTTCAATACAAAGGAATGAGCGGAAGAGGAAATTACATATACTGTACAATAAAAGCGAAGGGGCATCAAGGAAAAAGAACTTAGTAATTTACATTTGTTTAGTTGGTATGCATTATGAATGGGAGAGTTTAATTAAGTGTATGGGAATGTAATAAATATAAGTTGAAGAACAAAAGATACTGATCAATACAAAAAGAGAGAATAGAAGTTTGAGAATGAGAAAAATTAGGAATTGAATAGATTAGGGGAAAATATGATGGGTTGACAAAGTAAAGATGTGGGAAAGATACCAGCGGATGGAAAAGAAAATATATCTCTGGCAATTTGAAGGAGAAATAGGAATGAAATGAATGTTAGTTGTAAATCCAAGAGTAAATAAAACAGAAATTAGGAGACAGTGGTGAAAAAGAGATAAGGAAGGTAGAGCAAGACCCTCATTATATATACACTTGGCAATGTAACTAATATGTAAATTGTGTAATGAAGCTACTGTATATATGTACAGTTGGACACAGGAATTGTGCTACAACCCAGGTGAAATATACTTGTCCCATTTGAGTAACCAGTGTCTATTATCAGGTAGTTGCTTTTTATTACCATCCTCAATACTGACTTCTGCCCCTGATGTCTCCTATTTGGCACTAAGGAACTTGATATTGGGAGAAATTGACCATCTTTCACTTGGGCTATACCTCGAATTCCTGTGTCCAACTGTACAATACAATGATATCTTGACTCAACTGAAAACAACTGAAAATGAATGTGTGTGTAGCTGCAAGTACAGTATTTGAAGAAAATGAGGTTGGGAATGACAGTAGCGTAGGCTGAACAAGAAAATGAATACTGAATACACTGTAGTACCTGTATTTTATTTCCCGGACATAGGTTTGAGAAAAAACACAAAAAACATGAATATTTCTAAAACCATATTCTACATACATACATAAGATCTGGAGCTCATAAGAATCAGCATAAAAGCTTTAATTTGATAAACATACTTCCATTACTAGCAAAATTCCTGAGGGTGTTTTAAAAGCCTCGTATAAGAATAATACAGTACTGTAGTAAGAAGTTGAAGTTGTCAAAATCACATCAGATATCCATTTTATTATATTCTTCAATATTTATACCCAACATACTGTTACACATATGTACATATAAGTGTATAGTCTGACAATGTGTTTTCCTGTGACATTTTAAATCATCTGGCTTTAGTCTGTGCAATACCTTTACAATGTGAGTTGTTATGTTGCCTAAACCAGTGTATCAGTGGTGGTTCCCTCCAACAGAAGGCAGAAGGTACTCTCTATACAAGAAAGTTAAACTATAGTCTGAAAAATCATGTCAATACTGTAAGCCAATGTCTGCCTTTTTTTTTGGGGGGGTACTTGCTATATCTTCCATTATGTTCTTATAATATAGGTGAGAATACAATCAGAGAAAGGGTACAGTACCTTCCCTTGTGTTGATCATTCCACAAAACCAGGGAAAGAAAATAAAGGCTACCAATACATAGAGTTGAGGGATTCACCAAGGCTACAGAGAGGGACAAACCAGCCGTGTTCAAAGTCCAATGCAAAATTTCGCATGGATGAGTGTAAAATCCCCTTCTAATAAACCTGTTGATCAGGACTGAAACTTAGTACATAAACACTACAGTATCACAAATACAATCACAGTTACTCAATCTGTTAGCAGTGTTTCTTTTCTGGTGTTTAAATAGCAAGTTCCAAACAACCAATAATTCGGTCCAGCAATGATATGGAGAATGTATGTGACAGAATAAAGAAAATATGATGGATGAATGAGTAAGAGGCAAAGAAATGGTGTAAAAACATGAAAGAACGTATAGAACCTAATAATACAACAAGGATGGAAAGTTGCCACCCCCTCAAAAATGTCAAAACCTTATTTCAAAATGTGGCAGTTGTTTCAGTATATATTATCAGCTGTACCTACTCTGATTATGTAATGAATGAGTACGGTATCATTCCTGGAACATCGCACCTAACCAGCATTTATCCTGAAATATTAACAGCCATTTGATCAGCATTTATTCTGAAATATTAACAGCAGCGAAAATGCGTTCCGGCCGCCACAAATGTTTAGCGTATTGGTTGATGGTGTGATGTCTGCCTTCTTTTCACCACTCATAACGAGAGAAAACAGTGGTTACCTTTACACCTGACGTCTTACAATATTTAACTTGAAACATATAATTGGAGATAGATTCAATTTTTCAAAGACTCGTAAATAATTTCCTAGTTGTTGTTGCTGCTGCTGTTGTTGTTGTTGTTGTTGTTCCTCAGGCTGCCTTGCCAAATAACCCAGATTGTCTAGTTAAATATACTGTATTATATTTGGTAATATATGTGTCTTTGCTTGTACTGCCTTTATGGAAGAAGTCAGAAATTTAGACAAGAGCCTGTGAGTTAGAAAAGGAAGTGTAATCCTGAACCATGTAAGGAAAATGAGTGAGTAAAGGTTTAAACGGCCTCCAGTGGCCAAGACATGACCTTTTCATAGTGATGGAACATTAAAATGATCTTGCCACATTATTGAAAGGAAGTTTGAATGTAGGGGATGAAAGACATTAAAAAGAGAAAGTGGGAAAGTGAGAGAGAGACAATGAGGTAGCTTGCCTGGTAGAAATAAGACTAAAGTAAAGACATGATCAGTGAGAGTTACAATAAAGGGAAGGGTCTCACCTGATAGTAATGAGACTTAAGTAAAGACGTGGGTGTCACAATGGTATATAATATAGAGGGGAGGGTCTCACCTGGTAGCGATGAGGCTGGGTGCAGGTGGGGCGGGCAGCACCGTCCACTCCCGGGCTCAGTACCACCTGTGATGATACTGGGGGGCAGTGCCAGGTGAGCCAGTGGCAACCCCCTCACACGCAAACACACACTTACACATGCATGAAAAAACATATCTGTACTGTTTGCACCAAAACATAAAAAATACACGTAAACACACGCACACGACACACACGCACATGGATATACCTGCAGATCACACACACACATACACGACAGACACGCACATGGATATACCTGCAGATCACACACACACATACACGACAGACACGCACATTGACATACCTGCTTGTCACACGCACACATACACGCACATGGATATACCTGCAGGTTTTGCAATCACTTTCACATATCACTTCATTCATTATATCCCACTTGTATCCTCTATATCAAAAATATATCCATACATTAATATCCTTCCTATTTATTTATAGATTCACTGTGTTCCTCCACTACTTACTTAGTCCTTCTTACTCCATACAACTTTAAAACCTCCACATCATATATACAGTATCTCTTCTTTTCCTACATTATTTCCCAAAGACTATCACACAATATCCTACATCATCTCCCATTCTCATTCAACTACACCCACACCAATACACTCCTGTACCTCCTCTTCCCTGCAGTACTTACATCCACTATTACTAACACACAGACATTATTCCTTAATCTTTATAGCTTCCTGTAACCCAACTTGCATCTACGTGACAAATAAAACGCACACACACAAAATAATATACGTAATATCACACAAATGTACTATAATTGACAGCACACACACACAAACACACACACAACCAGGATGCAATATTATCCTATAGTATATGAATGCACATATGTAATTTTCATAACTTTTGCAATACAATATTTCCAGCAATCTCTTCCAGCAATGAAGACTACAGTAATCACCTTCATATCCGGTCCAGTTAGTTTTCTTTGTTCCCCGCTTATAAAAACAATGACAAGTTTGTCTGTTACCGAATTTGTTGATGTGTTCAGTGACTCTGCTAAACTGTATTGCACCTACATTGGCAAAAATGATTTAGAATAGTTCCATCATTAGAAACAAAGAAAGAAATTTTGAGTTGGATTTGTGAATGCTTCAAGAAGGAGGGGAAGGGAAGGGAAGGTCTGGTATGGACTGTCTGAGAAGAAACTGAACACAGCCTAAGCTTCACCAGACACTGTGGCGGATAAACTCCACCTTAAGTCTGCAATGTATGTATGGTAGGATAGAAGAGGGAAACAAGGTATGGGTGGAGGATATACAACAATGTAAATATAGCCTTCCAGATGTCCTGTTACATTCATGGGTTCCATGTGGTTTGTTTATGCCAAATTGATCTAAACAGACTTTAGTGCTATTGCTCTACCATTGGAAGTATTTCTGATCTTTGAAAAAAACAAAATCATTTATAATTAATACTGTAGTACTGTACTTGGAAGAAAGAGCACAATTAAAATTTCAATATATCTGTGAACAAAGTCTGCAGACAACAGACATTGCAGTTTTTACAAAGCTTTAAGATCATTTGCTTGTAACTTATTATCACCACATACTCATTGTGACATCAACATCAGATAACTTTGGGTTTGTTGCACTGGGAAGTAGCATGATTGAGATTTATGTGGTTGAAAATATATCCACATACCACCAATAGATTTTGGATTTTTATCAATTTGTTGAAATAGGAAACACCACACCAAGTAGAGAGAGAAACGGTCATTACTGTAAGGGTTTTTAAATCCACCCACCTTCCCCATTTCCATCGTGGTCAAGGCCTGTTATTTACCAGACTGTAATACAAAAATGGCACTTACTTTTATTCACTTAGTGCAAGTGGAAATTTCTTCCTTTGGATACAGGGGTGATTACTGTAGTTCTGTATAAGATGCCTGATAAAGATATGACTGGAAATAGCATATGAATATATACAACATATGTAACTATCTTTCTGAATTTTAAAACTGAAATTAACCTGCCATCCACATTATACAGATGAAAATATAAAGTTCACATGTTCACACAACATTTGCTTCTTAGTACTGTAATCTTCCACTTCTTTTGGTTAAAAATGCAGTAATTAGTAGAAATCAGTACCAAAATCATTCATATAAATACAAAAGTAATCCTCCATTATTAAAGATTTCTCTTATTCACTCTTGTATACAATTAACAGCACTGTAAAGGACCCAAAACTATACAGAGCATTTATGAAGTAATTTAATAGAGGCTCATTCTTAAATATTGTTTATCAGTTACAAGCAACCCATGGTAATATTCCAACAAAACAACAAAAGACAGTAAAGTGAATATAAAGTGGTCAACCGTTATATGAAATCATTCTGTGAGATAACCTTGTCATTTTCCTTTAAAGAACTACCGCTATGTTAGTATGTCTGTGCATGTGTGTATGTAACAAAAATGAGAAATACAAGAACGTGTATAAAGATCTAATGTACGAGAAGATTCAACATTATGGTTTAAAAAAAGATCATATTTCCAATTCTCACTAACTCCACATGACACAACATCCTTTGAGGAGACATTGGCATGGAAAGGAAAGCATGAAATTTATCTGAAGAAAGTTTATGTAAATATCACTAAACTATGGTAATCCTTGTTATAAAATGTTTCTTTTAAATTCACTGCATCTTCTACCTACATATTAAAAATCTATATCACTTTTATCATGCAGTACTTATCTTTCCTGAAAACCAGTACAATATAACTTTTATAAAGAAATCATAGAAAAGAAAAATAAATAAATAATAAAATAATGTTCATAGTTGTATGAGCTTTCCAAAGGTCTCATTTTCCCCTACATAAAATACGATTTACACACTTACTGACAGTCACTCTCAATAAGACTCTAAGGAACATCATTCATAGGAAAGTTATTTGTGTAATATATGATGTATGATAATTGACAATGACTTTTTTTATCACTCTTCTCTAAGCAGTATAAAATAACGACTGCTTCAATTCATGGCTACTTTTCTATGAATATTCATTAAGGTATCCATGGTACTAATTTCTGATTTCCAAAACACATTCAATTTTTCAAAACTGTTCACTGACTCGGTAAGTTCCAACCAATACAATATGGAGAAGGGATGGAACTGATGGTACCTATGAAAGAATAATACAATTTTCCTGATAGGTCAACAGTGGTGGGCAATACTACACTTAAAATACAAATGAAATCTGCCTCAACATTCATACCACTTTCATACTTATAAGAACTCAAAAGATGTTAC
Source organism: Petrolisthes manimaculis (assembly GCA_034508575.1). NCBI lineage: Eukaryota > Metazoa > Arthropoda > Malacostraca > Decapoda > Porcellanidae > Petrolisthes > Petrolisthes manimaculis. The sequence continues at coordinate 36,226 of JAWZYT010001380.1, forward strand.
ATTGTCAATCATATTTCTAAACTAAAATTCCTGAGTGTGTCATTTATGTAAGTTTCCTGGATGTTTGAATATCAGTGAAACAGGATTCTGATATATTTTTGGAAATCACTGAACAAAACATACATAATGAATGCCTAGTATTTGTGCCTTTCACTGTATACAAAACTATGTAATTTAGTTCCAAATAAATATACAGTCACATATAAAACAAAAGGTTGGAATGTTTATGAATTAAAATATCCTTCACCTTGTGTGTAAGAAGGGGTATTACTATATTGCATTACCAAATAATCCATACATGGATATATGAAATTTTACTGATTGTGTCAGAAAAGTAGAATAAGAATGGATGAAGTAAATAATGTGTACATTGGCAAGAGTGGAAGAGATCTGCTTGGGCTAATTGAAATGACTTTTGTGAAGAGGAGTTGAAAATGTTATGTCCTTGAAAGGGGAGAGATAGAGAGTGTGATCTGTTTCATGGAGTATTTCTCTCCCTCATTCTGTTACCTGATAGCATTTCCCACCCACCCTTGGTTCAGAGCTTCCTATACATTAAAGAAAAATAAATTTGTGATGATGATCTGTAACTTTCTGGGAGTTACTGTATCTTGCTTCATGGACAATGCGATGATACAGATTTGTTTGGCAAGATCCTTTCATTAATTATGTACTATATTCAAGTGTAGCAATATACTTGAAAAGGACCATATGGCAAAAGAATCCCATCACGGTTGAGATAACTTGCACACACTGATCTATGAACCAGAATGTAGAAACTCTTACAGCTGAGCCAGAACTGACAAGAATAAGTTAGTGATTTGTCAAGAGTGAAGGGTGTGGTGTTAGTATGTCATTTGATAACAGAATTGAAGAAAGCATTATGAGATGGTATGGGCATGTACATAGTATAAACAAGAGTTGTGAGAAAAGTGTACAAGAGTTACTTTATGGGGAAAAGATGATATAATATGGTGAGTGGATTATGCAGAAAAGTGAGGCAAAGGAATATGTGCAAGATTGGTAAGAGTGGAAGAAATTTACAAGGGGTGTCTTACAATGGTGAAATAAAATTAAATAAAAGATTTTAGCCGTGGATGCAATATCGTTTGAGTAGGGATGAGAATTTTGTGGGCTTGAAAGGGGGAGTGGATGTGAGTGAAGATTTTACTGGGTATTTTCTCTTAGTCTGCATCTAACTGCTTTCATTATTGCATTCCTTCCATGATTCTGGATCCGCCCAATCCTTGAAAAAAGGGAAATGTAATTATTTAATGATGATAATATAATACCTGCCAGTGACCACACAGTGAGTGTCAAGAATAAACCAGGTAAAGGAAACGAAAGATTGGAAAAGCCCTTTTTTGTTGCCTTTTACAACAAGCAGAGAAATTGAAGAGGTATTCATAGCCCCTATCCGAGGGGGAGAAAATTGAATGAAGATGAATAATGAAACAGAAGGTTATATGCATTACATATATCATGGGTTAGGTTGATTATTATCACTGGTACAATGGTTCCATCTAGTGTTTATGGATTATATTATATTGGTTATCAGCATTGCTTTGACTAGGACTTACAGTAAACCCTCAATATGTTGGCTTTCAATTAGAAATAATTGCATCAGTCTCCCAGGCAAATTTTTTTTTAAATCTCGTAAGTCATTTTACAATTCCAAAACAATTATTTCTAAAAATCCGGCAATATTACAATTCAATAAGCATATGCAATTTCAACAATAAAAGGTTATTCTGGACTTGATGTCACCAGACAAGGTTTGTATCATTATGTGAATGATTAATACTGACAGGAGTGAGTGTAGGAAAAACAGGTAAGACCATATAATATTATCTACCTCATCAGTTTGTATTACATCCACTCTTGTCTGGAAACTAACAAGTAATAATGTATTTTATTTTAATCAAGGGGAAGGATCATAATATTGAAACCAAGGTAAATCGTCAAAGTTAGAACTCCCTATTGTGCCGACATAACAAGAGTTTATTGTACCTTGCATACAGCCTCAAGATAGAGAGGTGAGAGTGGGAAGGATCAACATTCACCAAGATTATAATGAAACCCGTGGGTAAGACTCCAAGTGAAAATGGATGACAGTTGAAAAAGAATGAGGCAAGTTTGTGATTGATTGATATTAGGTGCTGCAACAGTGAGGTCATATAGCACCAGAAGGTGATAAGAGAGATTAAGCAGCAAGCAAGAAGCAAATAGAAAGAAAAGAAGGATAGTTGAGGCAAGTTTGTAATGATGACTGTAAAAGGGTATCCAATTTACCCTCTGAAAACCAATTAAAAGCATTCTACACTACAAATCCTTTATCACTTATGTGTGCTTTAGATATTTCTCTAAAACTCCATCATGTTGTCATCTGTCCCATTCCCTCCACGACCAAACATTAATGCCTCATGATCACACAGACAAACCACTACCAAGGTCCTTGCACCATTTTCACATCACGTATTTCAACATTTACATCTCAACAAGCACATAGTCACACTTTTCTAGTCTCGTCTCGACATACTTTTTTCACACACCCATACATACTTGAGTACATCTTTATATTTATTGAAGGAGTTATACACATATAGTTTCTTTTATTTACATACATCAATCAATCACCATCCATTATCATTCTCTCTAGGCACCCCAAAATACTTCCATCATATCATTCACACATTTTAATAACCAAAAATTCAATTTAATTCAACAATGTAAAACCTTTGTTGTCGAGATGTCACGAGAAAATGGAAATATACGAGGATACTATTCAGTTTTAAGAAACATAAAAAATGAAGTTAAATCCCCTCAAAATGCACTTCCACATCTTACAGTAATAATTTTTAAGGAAGAAGAAAAGTTTCCAAGTAACAGAAACTTTACAAGCTCTATTTAAGAAGCCAATAAGAAAATTACAGAAGAGGGAAAAGGAAAGGAAAAGACAAAAGACAGCAAAGTTAAAGAACAAGAATGAATATATACTTAGGAATTGAAGAAGGTACGGGTCACACATAAGAAACGTTTCAACCCCAACTTTCCCACACACCCTCCAACCCTATAATAATCATAATAATACCTTCCCTCCCCTTTCAAATTACTTTAGCTATATCTTTCCCAACCATTATCCATGTTATCTATGCCACAAAATGCCAGGTGCTAATAAACTGGAATTCAACACAAATCAGAAAATGAGTATATTGTAGTTCTGAACAATATATACTGTAGCAAATCCAAATACAGATCAAACAAAACAACACTCGCTATCCTACATGCCTCGGGGCCATATGTAAGAATACGTCATGGTGTAGGCGATGGCAATGACTAAAACAATGGTTCCATAAATATTTACAGAGCGACCCCATTGCCATTATCTAACCCATCTCTCTACTCATTGCATTATTATGGTCCCAAGGAATGTATTGGGAAAGATACAGTTGTACCGTAACATACAAAATCCTCTAAAAAAGTCCTACACTTTCCCATAAATGTCAATCCCACCACGAGGGAACCAGTAAGCTGTAGTAACTCCATGACATCCTGGAAACACACACACCAGTTATTTCTACTATTTCAGTGTTTATGTTATATTTTCGTCTTGGTGCATGTATGTAGTCAGAGTCTGTCCAGAAATCTCCCAAGTTTAGTGTACTGGCAATACTGCAAGACAAACATCACTACATTACAATGTTAACTGTGACAGAATGTACAGCATACACACTGAAATGATGGAAATAACTGGTTTCTGTTCTCCCAAGGTCCTTTGTGAGTTAACCCAATATAACATCACTGTAACTAGAGACTTGGGAGATAATGCCACACCAAGAAAACCATTTATTGATATTCTGCTCTCACCCCTTCTTTCTTAAATGTTGTTTTTTATCTACAGCAATACAGTGTACCAACTGATGTTAAACTGACAAATGGAAGCTACTGATCCCTCCAGACAAAATAGACTTTATCAGAATGTTTAACTGTATGTGTTTTGGAGAAATTACAAGGCTCATTGGTTTTCCATTAAGGTGTGACTTTCATGGGAGTGTGTGTGTAGGTTCACTAGCTGTGCTGGAGTCCTACTGAGAGTTGTACAGATAAAATAAGAAATAAAATGAAAAACATCTGTTTAACTAAGACTTAGTTAGTCTACCTGTACTTGCAAAAATCACGTTAATAAATACACAAAATACGTCACTATCTTTATAGCACCCACTTCCCATCCACCATAATTATAGTGTACTGTATAATTATCTAATAAACTACGAGCACCATTCCACGCACCTGAGATACGATGCTGTGAAGTAATACAATAGAACTCAGGGGTTTCCTTACTGATAAAACATGACCACAACAACCAACACACATTCCAACGAGACATAACAGAAACAAACACAACATGCTGTGAAAGGATTGGTAGCAAGACGTCTGCAAAAATATAGGAGGCTATCGATACCTCAAAGCTGTGCCAAGAAACAGGCTACCTCGGCAAAAGTAACGTGCTAACTTTTGTGATGCAGTCTAACAAGTGCCCTGTGAGTCTCTCTTCTGCCAACATCATCATACCCTTTTAATCTATCATGGAGAAAAAAATGATATAATTCTCAGAAGGAACAGACAGAGAGGTAAGAGACAGTGTGTATAATAGCAGGAAGAGTGTCACATTCTCACTATGCAAAAGTAAACGAGTAAGTAAAAGTAAATGAGTAAGTAAAAGTAAATGAGTAAGTAAAAGTAAATGAGTAAGTAAAAGTAAATGAGTAAGTAAAAGTAAATGAGTAAGTAAAAGTAAATGAGTAAGTAAAAGTAAGTGTTAGTTATCTTTCATTTCTTTTTCCTTCACATGGCCATCCTAAATGTGAGGGGAACAATGAAATGTATAGAAACTAAAATTGTATTTACCTAATACTGTTACGTGACGAGCATTGTATTTACCTAATACTGTTACGTGACGAGAATTGTATTTACCTAATACCGTTACGTGACGAGTCCAGATAGGCTTAATCATCTGGTATAATTGCATAAAATGAAGTCAGACTGAAGAAATATGTCAAAATACCAATGCCTCTTATTACCAAGTGATATTTATTTATCCTACTACATTCACCTCCATCCTATTTCAATTATAGATTCCTAAACTCACTGAGTGCATAATGAACATACAATAAGAGTAGTTAGTTCTCCTCATTAACTTTATATTTTCTTTTGCTTTGTTTTGAGATAGTCACTTGTATTCAGCCTAAATATTATGGTGAGATTACTTACAAATTAATAACTTACTTGCCTGCCCCTGGGAGACCTACAGTATTACAGGACAATCAATTGTGATAATATAGTTAAAACAATCATACTGTAAATTTATATCATGAAAACCTGAATGAAGATGGACACAGAGATGAGAGATGAGAAAAACTGTTTGGAGAGAAAGTTGAATCAGAAGTAGCAATGGAGGAACAATGAATTTGATACACCAGTTGGACCTTGACCTTGAAGGTGTAAAGACAGGATAACTTCAAGAAATACACTATATGGGCACCACTATTACCAATGTAATGGTGTATTAATGTATGAATGGTTATAATATCTGATGACTTTGGGAAGATGGCTGAGCACTGTTGGTCTGATTTTCACTTAAGGATTGTTTTAACTAATGTAACTGATCCTTATACATTACATTCAGTTTTGGCACCATTGGCAGGGAACTATTCAAATTAATGCGTCATACCGGTATGCCTAAATTGGAAATTGGACTAGAGGTATTATTTACCTGTGAAGAATCTTCCATCTCATTATGAACAACAGTAAATAAACCCCAGTATATACAACTCATGATGATCTTGAGATGAGAATGGAAATGAGACACGTAAGCTGAGGTGACACTTCACTCACTATATTGAACTCTTGTCAGTTATACATCCCTTTACATCTTGATTGATCACACTCCTGGTTGGTAATAATGTTACTGTATTTTCTTAATTTACCTTGTCCTCTTTACAGTACATCATTGTTTGGACTAAATGAAGACATTAATGGCAGGTTAAAGTCATAAACTCGTCACATGTTCCTCTTAATTACTTTCCTCCTCTGCCCATTATTCTACGCTACTTTTCTTCTGAATTTCTCTTGCCACTGTTCAGCCACTCAACTCTCTCTTTCTTCACCTTTAATCATCTTTAATAATTTGTTTTACTTTCCCAATATCAAAGAAATTCACAAGATAAGTGGAACAATTTTTAAAAATGCTGTGGAACATTTACTTCATATTCAGTAGAAAATAATTTGATAACGAATGTTGTTCAACGATCACAAAGACGATGCTAACCACTGACCTTCTTAAAAGGAAACGAGTCTTTACAACTTAGCTACACATGAAATGAAACTGCCTACATAATCTTTGAGTTTAATTGTATCCTAATAGTAGCTCTGATACTAAAGTTCTCAGAGATCAATATTAGCTGTTACTGTATCAAATCATAAAAACAAAAGCTAATCACTAATATCAAGCAAACATTGATAACTGTTCGATGCAATTTGACGATTATCAAATAAAGTGAAAGAACATAAACTATATAAACTTCAATGGGACTGATAACTGAAAATAATGAAGTACGAGACAATGGCTATGAAAGGGAAGACCGACACATGATGATATAATAAAAAACGATATAATCACAAGGCAAGTTACCACACAGTAATTCACGTACACATACTTTTAACTGGATATTGGCCGAGTCCCACGCAGCAACAACTTTAGGTCATTCTTATTATCTATTTCCAGACACTACGGTACCAAATACTTTCAGATACAAAGCAGTGAGGGTTACAAAGGCAGTGCAACATAGAGCTTCAGTCATGCATACTCAGCCTACAACATCTATGGATGCTAGAAAAGTACAAAGACAATGAACTGAACAAACATCTAATGAAATTCTTCCCAAATCATCCAATCGGCAATTCAGCATTTCAAATAAACGGTAAGGAAAATACTTCAGCTCAGCGAAAGCCAAGCTCCTTAATTAATGACTGCTATGTAGAACTGTTTGTATGGAGACGGCAAGTGACTAAAAAACCACCAAATGAGGAGGAGCACGTACCCACAAATAGTTTCTGGTGGATTTGAAACGGCCGAGAGTAACGAATCGTCACCAGGAATTGCTCCACATCAAATGGCGTTCTTTCATTTATGCGCCTAAACAAACAATATCTATAAATGCAAATAGTGAGTGTCAAATGATACTCTTGACTTGGTGTTAACAAGAACAAACCAGTAGCTGTCATGCTTTCCCTTTCCTACTGTAAACTGCCCATGATATGAATTATGTTTGGTGAGACAGAAACACACTGCAGAGCCAAAGTTATTTATCCTATTGCTCTTCAGCGAGATCGGACAAATTCCTAACATGCACTAATTCAAGTTATATATTCAAAATTTCGAGTGTTTGGTTTACGCGGCCACAGGCTGAAGGAGATAACAACCCATCGTGTCTATAATCGTGTCTATAATGAATCGGGTAGTAAAATAACCAGAATATATTATTGACAGTAAAAACTTAAGCTCAGTCCTGTGTTTACTTCTCCCGGGGTGTAAGGTAATCATTTGTCACTGTTAATTTACCCACAATGTTATACTATGATTTCTATTTTAGGTTTACTGATATGAATGAAAACATCAAGTCCATAACAAATGTTCATAGCAGCAGTAAAATGTAGTTGCTAAATAAAAGACTAGCTAAACAGCATATCATAATTATGTACAAGCATCAGTACTGGAATTATCATCAGTCATACTTTAGTAACTACAGGAGATAAAGGGATGTAAAAGAAGTCAGACATACATATACTGCCAAAGAAAACAGAACATTGAAGGCTGGAATACTGATGATAGACTATTGACGACCAAAGGAATGCACGCATACATTTACATACAGTAAGTAACATGTTACCAGAGCAGGTGCTGGCAATCCTGCATAAACATTTCATAAATAATAAACAACAATAATTGTAGTAATTGAAAGACGTTATTGCCACCAACAATAAAATAAATGATTAATACTGCTCACCATATCCCATTGTCCTGACCGAGAGAACCTCCGTTTGGTAAATTGTAAGGCTACTGAGTCCTCTAAACTATGTCAGGAAACACATCCCCTATTAGTAACATTGTGGCAATTTGTCTCTTGGTATAGTTTGAAGGAATCCGAAGCCCTCGAAGTTGCTAAATGGATGTTCTCCCCCTAATGTGATTATAACCAACTGTCTTGTCAACCACACCAGCCAACACAAACCAACTTGTGTATTAACGACACTAAGTCTACTTCCACCATCCAGAAATCACTTTGGCTATGTCAAATTAATACCAGGGGCATTAATTTGATTAGTTATAATTATGCATAAGATACAACAGCAAATAATATTCAGTACAAACTTCCCTTTAAGTGTAATACCATGACCTATAATATATAAGGTGTCAAACTCGTGACAATACTACATTCTTCTCATTTTACGTATGATTCGGTAAATCAGAAATTTTGCTTTAGTCATAATAAATTGTTCTGTACAGTAAAGGGAGCTATGCAGATACAATAATTTACAAATTTATATATTATAAAATGGATGGACTCCTCTATTGCTACAACTTTTGGAGAGTTTACTAGTTGTGCATAATTATGTTAAGATATATGTGTATAATCTTTATCTTTTCATGAAAATTCTATCAACTTTATCAAACTGAGTACTTTGGAACAGCATGTGATAAATAACATCAGTATCATTCTGTTTTCTCTTAAATTTTGAGACAGCATTTTACACTTAAAAAGAACTGTGAATTCTGAAGAAATTATCAGTCATAACATTCAAGTACCAAAGATAGAAATAGCTCACAACAGACTTTGTCTAGAATGGAATGTGAAAGGTGGAAAATAAATAAGATGGATACTGTAACTAATAGATATATTGAATAAAGTTAATAGTGTAGAGAAAGACAAAACACTAGAGAGCTAAAAGAGAGAGAGAGAGAGAGAGCAGAAATAGGAATGATAACAGAGAATAAATAACATGATCTATAGCATAATGGACTGGACAGGGAGAGTCTTGTTACTATATTATACACCATTGTCCAAAAAATGTCAACGTGTATTATGAAATGTTTACTGTGGTCTGCTGTTGGTTACTGAGGGCTGGTGTGGCTGGTCTGGACTCATCAAACAAAGGGTCGTATGCAAGAACATTGACGGTGGTGTTGACGATGGCTCCCAAGACACAATACAGGGTCACTGCGCCGTCGTCAACACCACAGATAATCTTGCATACGGCCTAAAGTGCAGTTGGGGACTGATGAAGTTGGTACATCAGAAGCTAAAAGTGTGTCTAATATATTTCCTTTAGAGTTTATCCTTACTGCCCTCTGCTGATACCTTTAGGAAATACACCTTATCAAAACTGATATAATTACCTAAATGCCCACTGGTGGAAGTATTCTCATCCTAAGTCATGTTTGTGACAATATGTAAGGTAAAAAACCTTAAAAATATTAGTCTAAGTTTAGTCCCTTACTGTACAATAATGTGGGTAGTCAGACGTGCTATATTTATCTTTCTCCAACTGTGTGTGGACAAAGTTTAACATAACCTGGCTACAAAGGGCAGCACTACACAACACCACCAACAAACACAAGTCATAATAAATAGCATGAATACAGAACTATAAAAAAGTTATAAATAACATGAGTAATGGTACCAGAAGCTGCTTGACTTGAAACAGTAATTTGCAGCCTCATGGTAATAAATACTTCACAGAAATACAATCAATAAATATCATCATCGCATATAGATAAACATACAATACAATAATAAATATATATTCCTATAAATATCACATAACAAAAATGGTAAAAATAATCATCATAAGACACAACGTTCCTGTAATAAAAAAAAAAATTATGAAGAACATTTTCACTTCATTATTAAAAATATAACTGTAAGAAAAACAATAAATAAGTAATAATATAAACACCACAAAAAACAACACCAATAATAATAATAATAATAATAACAATAATAATAATAATAATAATAATAATACGGTAATAAAAGTATACAATATAAAAAATAAGTTAAAAACATAAAATCTAAACAAACCTTTATCACGCCCAGGAACACTTGCTTCTGATGAGAAAGGCATAAAAATAAAATATAACCATGGTAAATAAATATCCAAAGGGTCCGTGATAGTACTCGTAACTTGGAGGAAACTGAAGCCTCCAAACTGTGCCCGGAAAAATAAATGGCAGTACTGTACAGCCTAAAGTCATCTGTGTCGTGGTACAGATTGGAAATGCAAAGTACTGTACTGTAGCCTCTAATTACATTGACAAATTTCAAGCCCCCATAGATAGACCAATAATGTGACGAATGTGTTTTGTACCACAATGTATTATGAAAAATATAAGTAAACAAAAATAATAATGAAAAAACAATAAATGGTTTTCACGCAAGCCTTGTCCGGCAAAATATCAGAGCAGTAAACACTGTAATACCTATCATAATTAAGTTTTCCCAATTCCCTTAAAAGATTTGTTGATATAATATATTCTACTTTATATATCAATAAGATAGAGCTATTCGGTACAACGTTTTTGGATAACCGTGATCAACTGCACTAAATATCAATATAATGGCTTGTAATAACTTTGAAATGCTAATAATTAATCCTATTGCACTTTTAAGCAATAATATACATGATTACCAAATGTGAGCACCAACAAGGTACTTGTATAATCATCTCTCCCAATATAACCTTAAGCATTCGATACATTAACATGATAGGAATATACTCTACTGCCCAAAGTAATATAATTCACCACCTCGTGTGAACCAACAACCAAAACTAAACACAACCACAACCATCACCACCAGAGGAACAAGAAACATACACATTATACACATTACACTCATAAAATGTATTGTAACACTATTCCTAGGCCTTCCCCACCTCCACTGTCCCTCCTCATACACCTTCTCCTCCATCCATTACGTGTGCATTTCAGATATTCTTCTATTCTTTGGTGGAGTTATTTACTCACACTACACCTTCCTAATTTGTCAGTGTTTCTTCCGCCACTACACACACCTTTTTAGCAAATCCATCCCTACTGTCCTCACACTTTTATCGTATTATTTTCATGCCACACCAAAGTTCCACAACCATATGATAGTGTGGGAACCAGCATCCCCACATAACATAACATAACATAACTCTTATTTACTTTAACCCGTGTTTCATTGCATCACCGACTTTCCTCCCTCCAGTTATTATAATAAAAATAAGCTCAATTATGAGTGCCTAAAAATGATCTCAAACACTTTATCATACTTTCTGCAATATTTATGTAAATATTACAAATCAATCATCCCATCCTTACATCACCGAGTTTGAACTAATACGAATTATGTTTATGCTCGTTGCCATATGAAGTTAAAAACAGAAACCTTCAAGGAAAAACACAAAAATGGGCAATGGTGCTCCAGATGACAGAAAACTATCTCCCCATTTGTTATTTGAAACAAGGAAAATAAAATAAATTCAATTTGATATAATTACTGGAGCAGACCAAGCCACGGGTACAGTTAACAGACCAGTACAACCCAACTTGAGAGGCTACGAATAAAGAGATATAATATATGTTTTAGCCTATGAAAGGAAGGGGTACCCACAAAATACACCACTGTCATGCAGATTTCACTCATGATTTCTGGATAACCCAACATCTAGTGAATATCAAATATGTACAGGTACAGTACATAAGAGAGCAGTGTTATAGTTGCATCGACACTAACCAGGAACAATTGAGTATATTCACATAAAGCCTTGGGAAGTATCTCTTTCATTAGACATTGATAAATAAACATTAAAAATATGATCAAAGTTACAAGTCATTACAAGCCATTATATACACGAAACTACGAGACAGCATTCAGTGACATACACACACACACACACACACTATCCTACCAGACACCCTATCCACGAGAGGGTGATTGAAAATATATTGCCTCCAAGAAGCCCTATCTTGCACCAGCACATCTCTACTCCACTCATACCACACATATACAACTAATTATAGTATATGTTTTTATTATCCCCTCCATCCTTATTCACATTAAGTTCTTTAATTAATGTACTGTTGTTCTGATCTTAACACAACAACACTATCATTTTGGATTTACTGGTACCGTAATGAAAAAATTCACATACAGTTTCCCTATAATTTATCACAGTGAAGTACTTTGCTAAACTTAGAGGAAAGTCATCAGGCTTGTTGATTCCATTCCCAAGCTAAAATGAGGTTTCTAAGTTTTTTTTTCTGTTTTTTTATAACCTTCTCAATATGTTGTACTGTATTTGTTTTCTTGTCAATCATTCTTTATACAAAACCTTTTCCTCCTTTCAATAAGATTAAAAAATTATCTATACTCTTTCAAACTTCCTCACTGTATGTTTTTCCTTCTAGTATTTGTTTAAATTGGTTGACCTACAGCTATATAAACTTCAATCATGATCAAAAATAGCAATCTTCTCTATCAGCAGTATTATATTATATAAGTAAAGCCTTCTTCTGTGTTGTGTCATGAGCTGATGAATGAGAGACAGTTTGTAGTTTCATACATTATTAACACAAACATTAAGTTCTACACAGGTTTTATATTACCAGGATTGTGGACAGGGAACATGACTATAAACAGTGTCTGTCATGTCATCAGCTTAAGACTCTATGTATCTACTATCTTCTATATTTGTATATTTCCAGCTTATGCTATTCCTATGTCCTGTGTTCTATCTCATCAGTTGAGTACTCTCTACCTATCTATCAGCTGTCTTTGTTATAGTCTTGTTACGTACCAAAATTTTACCACACAAGGTATATAAAAAAATTATGAGGAAGAAAAATAATAATAAAAACTTTATAATCCTGTTCTGGACAACAAATGTGATTGAAAAATTAACTTTAGAAAGTCAAAACATTATTGAATTCTAATTCATGTTACAGTAATCCCAATTAATTAATTGCTCTTGCCCATTGTTAATGTGTAGTAGTAGTTAAAGCATCGTATGTTCTAGTGTTTAAATTTTAGGTGTTTCATATTAGTGGAAGTTGGAATGGAAAGTGACTATGGCACTGATTTACATCAGTCAATATAACAAGTGTTTCTGACAAAGTCATCTTGAGATGAGTGACAAATTCTGTGTCTGTTGAGTGTTGTATGTTGTGTCATGTGTTTCTCCTACGATTATTATTACCAATTCTCTTTGGCATGCTTGGTGGGAAAGTTCAACGGAACTGAACTGCTAGAATCTTCCCTTATATTCATGGAATTTATAATGACCATTCAAATTAAAAGGTTAGAATTATATTCCATGATATTCTCATAAAGGAAAATGCAAAAGGTTATCACACAGAAAGTAAGCGTTTCACCGAACTGATTAGTATGGAACTGAAAATGCAAATAACATTTTTGGAGAAGCTTACCATGGGCTACAGTGGTCAAAATGCTGCAGAACTTTCTCCTGCTTTAAGGAAAGTCCACAAGTTTATGCATCAGCCAAAATATTTCTTATTTCACAATTATTACAAGAAAATGAATATTTAGGGTGTAATGCTTTCTCATCATTAGCAGGTAAATGAAAGCTTAAAAAAAAATAAAAAAAATACACAATTCCTACAGCTTGGATATTATTTGCTACACTTTATGTTTATCAAAAGTTATTATACTGGTAATTCATATGTGCAGATGTTGATGACCTCAATTTTCACCTGGAAGACACAACTGTTGCTGGGCTTTGTTGAGAGGAAACAGAACTTCAGCTCATATACTTCCAGCTTTTCTATTTCTGCTAATAATTTATCTTGCTAGACACCCAGTTCAAAATGCACCAAAATAATTATAATCTATCAAATGCTGTCTGAATTATGAAGCAAAGTACGAGGTAATGGATAATTTGACATTGAAAATATACCGATAAGAAAACACCAGAGAAAATTGAGTTTCAACATTGCTATGACACACCAGTGGTATCTGATTACTATCACAGATGTTACAAAACTTCCAAACTCTGTTCAGAACAACTTAATACCTACAAAAATCCCAGATGCTGCCCTAATAACTTTTGAAAAAGAAGCATCCACTGGTAAACTTATATCCTCACTTATACCAGGCTATGCACAGTAATTACATCACTTCACAGCCTTGCCACCCATATGACTTGGTGAGGCTCCTAATATATTTACAATGTTCAGTCTGGTATAAATATGATTCCAAGTTCCATCAGTGGTACATCTTTTTCAGCCATTTTAAGAGGAGCAGATGGGTCAAAAATTGTAGCTACAGCTGCCCACATCCAAAACTGATACACCTTAATGTCTGTGAAGGCATAGGAAAACATTTGGGCAACAAACTTTTGTACAATATTCTGAGTTCTACTTTCTATCCAAATAGTACGCTGACATTATAAGCAATACAGGTCATCCTCATTATACAATCTACCATTTTCTGATTTTTATCTAAGCTGACTTTCAGATGTTGAGAGCTATTTTAATGATACTATTTGTTCTCCGCATACACAATTCAGGACCCACACCCAATTAAATTTCAATGAATAAAAAAATAAGTAAAATACTATTCCTTCACATAAACATTAAGGCGAGTGAGTCGAGTCGGTCTCGTGTGAACAACAGTACCCGACCTTCTGTCACCCACGTCCCGACTTGCACCCTAATCTGTCTGCTACATACTTAGACAACAAAGTAGACTATTCCACCTACCATGTTATTGTAATTGCCGCGTCCTTGGTAGCTCCCTCCTCCACCGCTGCCACCGCGATTATTGTAGTTGCCACGCCCTCGTCCTGGAGAGATAAATTAAAAGTTAAAACATCTTTAGGGGATACTCTCTTTTCTGTAAATTGGTGGGCTATTGATTCCTCCTAAGTATGCCAGAAAACAGACTACTTTGGTATTACTAATAGGGCATCTGTTTCCTGGCCTAGTTTGGAGGAATCAGTAGCCCACCAATTACCCACTTTGAGAGGCTGCCCTTAAGCAAACCCGAGTACAGTGTTCTCTCTAGCACGCCTCGTTCTTTACTCATCACTCGCGATGATTCACTGATTTTACACACACCTCCCTTTCTATACATTGCGCTCATTCACTGATTTTACACACACCTCCCTTTGTATACATTATTTTTGTCACATATGCCAGGCTAATTAATGACTTTTTTACACCATTCATACTTCACTTGTTACTTTGTCTGATCATATTCCATGCTAAGTTTTCTCATTCACCTCTTTAAATATTTATCCCACATACCACACACATAAAAATCCTCCATAATTCACTATTATTTTTCTCACTAGCTTTACTTTCACTCCGCCTCACACACCATAATTATAAATCAACAAGAAGACTCACACAGCACAAAAATATATACTGAGGAAGCCATCGTACATTTAACATTATTACAGTTCCCTTACGTAATTTTTTGTGCTCAATTTTATCATCTGCAACTTCACAGCATTATAATCCCAGACATCACAGAACTGATTATTTCACTCACGTTCAACTGGTATTACAAGCATCAGTTGTTGTTGTTGTTATTGATGTTACCAGGAGAACATCAACAATAACAATAACAAGCATCTGTAGTGGTCGTCATGTTTCATACAGCCTGTTATAAATATCTGACACACTAACAACACTCATTACAAATATCCGACACACTACTCAACACTCATCACAAATATCAGACACACTAACAACTCATTACAAAATTCTGACTCACTACTCAATACTCATGACATATATTTTACCTACAAATTGTTTTAAACAGTTTAACCCATACACTGTTAAGACATTAATGTATGTCTATTATTGTCTAATCATTCCATGGGCTCATAGACTGCTGAACATACATTGATGCCTCACATATTTGCAAAGGCTTACTTTTTGACAAACTTCTGTGCAATATTACTGTACACAGTGTAATGTCTAGTATCCATTCTACTAGATTATGAAGCAAAATTATATGAAAATATAAAATAAATAAATAATAATAATAAAAATTATAATAAAAATTTAAAGTGCTACTCCAATTCTTTTAAGGGCACGGAGAGTGGGTAGGGTCGAATATGGTACAGTAGTATTGACTGTGGCTTTAGAACGATGGTCTCTTAAAATATTAACAAACTGCAAATACTCAATAAAGAATTTCATTTACCAGTGCAATGATGTTCATAATGATATACCATACATACATACATATAAAAACACAACGCAAAAAGTTTCCAATATACAGAAAACATGTGTGATTGAAAAACAACAAAAAATATTGAGAGAGGGGTCCCAGGCAGGTACCAGGGGCCTGGCTAAGAAACTACCTTATATCACTGTCCAATTCCCTTAAAACCTGAATTAGATGACTGTACAGGGTGGCCATAAATCATCTGGACAACTTTACATGTTCAGATAATTTGTGAACACTCTGTAATTTCTAGTGGTCTTTGTATCTGCTTGGAATTACGAGACAGACTTTTTCCAACACTATCTAGGACACATCCACAGGAATGCCAAGAATGCTAACCGACGGTGTACGGCATAAATTTCTACCTTAAGAAACGTGTTTAAGCTGTTTTATCTGATAGTTTCTTTGACATACACTACCTTGGAATTTCTGTGTATTTGTACCCTTATATCAAGAGAGCAGAAGAAAGCAGATATAAAGAAATTAAGAAAATATAAAGTACAACGAGGAAAAAAAAATACTGTACAGCTGCCCACACTTCTTCCTGTCACAAGTAACATGGATCAACCTTTCTCCAAGAGTTATGAGCCCAGGGAGTGTAATTATGATCTTGAAGCACTCCTAACTGATTGGAGAGCTTCAAAAACCATGAGTCACTGCCCAATGCTTTATAAATCCTGGAGTGGGTTAACAACACATTACTTGCACCAGTCTCAGAACCATATGCAAGAAAGGTCAAAGACTTGCCGATGACAGTGAGGGCATATGCAATACAAAGGAGACACGTCGTTACCAGATGTCATCATCAATCAGCCAAACACCTTCCTTGAATGTAAGTCCAGAAATGCAGCCAACTGTACAAAAACTTCAAAGTGTGTGTGTTGTAATGTAAGAGACTATAGGACCCTGACCTGCGACCCCACCTCTCGTATTGTTCATGCCTGCGTGATAGCCAGCGTAGTAAGCAGCCTTCATTTTTCCGTGCTCCTCCGCCACCTTGACGACCAGCGGCTCTGTCCCGCCTTCTGGCACCACACCGTTCATGCCTGTGATCGCTGCCTCCGCTTGGCACTTTTTGTCGAACCTGAAATGACAGCTCACAAATGTTACACTAAGCACAACCATGTACAGGTCTTGTTGTTACTTGCTCCTGGAGTAAGTAAGTCCCACTTGAAGTAAAGAGTATGTGTGCATCATGTGACCCAGCCATTCAAGAACTTAACAGACAACTCCCAAGAGATATTATTCAACTTATCTGAGTTTTGTAAAGACAACTATAAATTCTGATCTTGTTTACTATCCCATGAATTTTTAATAACTTGGAAAACAAATTAACTCCAAGCTTAAATTCTTTTATCCCAGAAAATCTACATAATTCCCATGAAAATGTCAACATTCAGAACTTTAACCCTACATAATATTTTTATACTATACTACTGTACTATCAAATAGATTTTAAGAATACATACATTAAATCTGCATGCAATCTTAATACTAAAAGAAACCCACATTTCCCAATCTTTTTACATATAACCAACCAATACATAAATATCATCATCATTTTACCTGACAAAGCCAACACCCCGTGGAAGTCCTGTCACTTTATCCTTAAGTAAATTTTTCTGTACTATTTGTCCGAATACAGCAAATAATTCTTCCAGCTGGTCTAATGTGTAGGATCTGTAAAGGCAAAGAAATAATTGTCATAAAGCCATCAAAATACTGACATTGCATTGAACATGTAGTAAGGTATACCAGTATATGCTTATATTAACTTGTATGTTCATATATATATATAGTGTGCAACATGAATCATGGGCATTATGAAACATATACCAAGTGATTCAGACTCTATGATAGCCAACAGCTGCCTCAATATTTACAATAAACTGGCACACATGTCCTAATAATTTTTCATATTCATGGTAAATACTCTATTTCCTGGAATGTAAGTCATATCGTGAGTTATAGGTATATATACTTTATGGGAAAAGAAAGAGAGAGAGATAAAACAAAACAGAGTGTCAACAGCAGTAATATTATCATTGGCAGGCATTATTTGTACTTGTAGAAGGAACGAACATTACAGTACAGAGAATGTTAAAATATATATTAATGAGTTTGTACATTGCATTGTAAAGAGTTGTGTTGTAGGAAAGGTGTATGATGGAATGTTTATAGAATATAAAGTGTTTGATTACCTCCAATTTTCTGACTACGACACAGGGTCCCTTAAATTCATACTCCACCTTACTTGTATATTTTTCTGCTACAGAATAATACTTCCTTAGTTACTTCACCTGTACTCTCCTCTTCCTGACTCCACTCCTGTTGTGTTCCTTATGACATACCCCTTCTGATCTCACCTTACACAGTACATTCATATTATGGTCAGACAACCCAATACTCAATCCTCATTTTGTTGAACATCCTTACTTCCCATTATGGGGTTGTGTGGAAATAAAATAACAAAACCAAAGCATCTTCTAACTTACCTAGGAATATTCTGGATGTAGAGGTTTGTTTCTTTGATGTCTTCTCCCGGGGGTCTGGCGTAGGAGACCTTAATGCGTTTGTGCTGCACTGGAAGGTTGTTCAGCTGCAGGATGGCTTTGGCTGCGTCCTCAGGCTTCTGGTACTCTACAAACCCGAAGCCGAAGGAGTAACCAGTCTGCTGGGAGGATCAAGTGTAAGGGAAAGGTAAAAACAAAAGTCAATACAAACATAACAATACAATTTAACTTATAGGAATTAAAACAAAATCTACATGCAAACACACTAATTGGTAAATACTTAAATTTAAAAAATAATAATACTGATAAAATAAGCTATTTCCACAACACAATTGAAAATTTGTGCAAAATTAGGTGCATTGAACTTTAAATAACTGATGGCTGGGTAAATGTTAACTAACTCAAAGCAATTACAAATCATACTTGGAAAAAATAAATAAATACAAATAAAAAATATAACAGCAAAAAGGTAAATTGCAAGTGAAAAAAATATTAGCTCTCCATTTTAAGGAAATTTTAATTAAAAAACACAAACAAGCAAGGTATCAAAGTGTAAATCTTTTATGATTATGAGAATTATCAGGTTAAGAAATTAACTGTGCTACAAAAACAATCAAAATGGAATAACATTATATAATAACTACCTCACACAAAAACTTGCATAGTGAACTTCATTAAAAATGTGATAACATGTTACACACTAAAATACGAAAGAATAATTTAATTCATTATCTCTAGGTGTTGTGCTGGTATGGTTGTAAGAAGCCAAGAGTATTTCCCACACGTACTATACTAAAGTCTGTTCAAAATTTGTCTTCCACTAGCCTCTATCTATCTAGCTATTTCTATCTGTCTATCTATCACTATTTCTATCTGTCTATATATATATCTATCTATCTAAGCATATTGTGATACACAAGTTTTGAACAGAGTATAGTATGCATTAGGAATTCTCATTTTCCTGATACTAACAACTGATAGAATTTTTAACTACAACATTCCTGCAGTTGCTATTCCTTGTTTTAGTTGGCCTTGTGTCATCAGTACAGAAGGTACTGTACCTGCTTAACCTCTCACAATGATTTATCTTATGCAAAGTTTAGTTCCAGTCCAAAAATGCAGGTGCACTAGTGATTTTGTGCAAGTGTAATACCAAATACATATACACATGCAAATATCAAGATAAAATTTAGAATATAAAATTAGTTTGCACATTAAAGTGACTTAGCCAGTGATGGGCCGACATAACACCAGGATATGAAGATCTCAACCCACCCTCTACACTCACATCAATATCTAATGAGTACTTCCTAACTTCACTGTCTAGAAATAACAACAACCCAAATCTTTCACAAAGTTTTGTTACTTAATTTAACTTCAATAGTTACTTTGTAAATGTGAGGATAACCAACACTTTTATAGTATGCTAACAGGTAACATACAACATGGAATTAAAAAATTGATTTTCATGGTCAAACCATAAAGAGAAAACTAGTAGAGGCAAACGATCCTCTATGGACAAACTTACAGAGTTTGTTCTTACTTTAATGTTAATATTATAGAAATAAGGCTGAGTAAATTAATTTCCATATTATGGTACAGTCGGTCAAAGAGATTATCAACATCACCTTTATGGCCAGTAATATGTAGTGTTGGTATTCCTGACTACACATACATCACTCATGGTCACACTTCTGTATGGTGGTAATAGTCAGAGGGGAATGATGTGTGTATTTCCCTAAGCCAGGGGTTCTCAAACTTTTTAACTCGTCGAACCCCCAATGAAGTTGCACATTTTCTGTTCACTCCCCCTAGCAGCCTAACTTTTAATAATTCAAGGAAAAAAACACCGGTGCCAAAATCAGTATGAGTAGTAGTAGTAGTACTATACTCTGTTCAAAACTTGTGTTCTGCTGGCCTCTTATGCTTAGATAGATAGAAATAGACAGATAGAGATAGATAGAAATAGAGACAGATAGATGAGGAAAATGGAACACAAGTTTTGAACAGAGTATAGTAGTTGACATGTAGTATGATAAAAAGGTAACACAGTAAGAAAATATGTCAAGGTGTATGAGTATATGTATCTTAATTCTCAGTGCAACATACCTTTTCTTCTTTCTCCCCTTCGACCTCCTGGCTACTCATCGCCCCCTTGGATGATCCCATCGACCCCTGGGGGTCAATATCGACCACATTGAGAACCCCTGCCCTAAGTACTACTCTTTTCTCCACCGTGAGTTTTCAAAGTTTTCTCTTGTTCTGCAGAACTCCGATACTTTCAGTAATTTACAATAATGAATTTGCAAATAGTAATTGCTCTTGAATACTTAATTATTATTTCCCTAATTAGAGAATATTAAAATTATCATGAATGGATGAAAATACTGAATGTTTTGTAGGGTAAAGCAGAAAAGAGAGAAATTTGTAATAGCTCCCTTAATGATGTTATTATGTAATTCATTCATGTTATGAAATAAATTGTTTGAGACAAAAGCCTACAATGTGCACCCTATTATTACCATAACTTCATATTGAATTCACTAAATTCATCCAAATTGTATGTCAACATAATACTACTATATGGTATTTCCTCCAGAGAAGCTGTAACTTAGGACTGGCATCCTAGCAAGAACTTTATAAATTGGACTGACTTCTTTCAACAAGGTTAATTAAGTGAAGGAACTTTTATTAGAGACAAGTATTTGTAGTGTGTGAGCTAAGAATTTTGTTGGCCTAATAGGGGAAGTGAGTGTGTTACTAATTTCACTGGATATTTTGTCCCTCTTTCTCTTCATTTCTGGTTTAATTTTTTTGGTTTGGCACCTCACTAAAAATCAATCTAAAAACTTTACTGAAAATGTTAAGAGGAAGTACTTTCTGTTCTTGGAATCCATCCTAACAGTAAACTTCAATGGCAATATAACTCGATCAACCTTCTTTTTGACTGTCGGTATGGTTTATCAGAGTCATTCTAAGGCAACTTAATATTACTCCTCTCTTATTCATGGCCACTCTTAATTCAAATAGATATGGGGGGGAACACCTTCTACAAATGTCACAAGGAAAAACAGTTTATATTAAATATAGCTCATGACTGTCAGTAAAGCACTGCAAGAAGCTAGGTAGTCATAGTCTAAAGACAGCCATCACTTTAAACAAAATGAAATATAGATAATATGGAAAGTATATCAATAAGGGTTAAAGGCTTGTCACAATCATTTAATAGTGAATGCTACAATACTAAAGTTATGGTATTGTGATTAAGCACATAGATGCTATGCAATCTATCTATAGAACATGCTGATCACGAACTTGTAGAATGCAACACATACTATAGTGCTGAGGGATACAACCATCACAACATATACATTAGCTTGAATATATACCTTTAAATCCTTCATAATGCGGCAATTTTTAATGGGTCCGACGACGACGAATATCTTGTAAAACTCTTGGTCTGTGAGCGTCTGTGGGAGGTAATTGATGATGAGGTTGGTACGTGTCTCACCCTCAGGCAGCGCAGAGCTCGTGGTAGATTCAAAACTCATTGTGGATGTGTTACTTTTATCAACCCTAACCTGTAACATAAGAGATCAATGTTAGAACAAAAGCACAACTTTAACAATCAAATGAATTGGGCAAAACTTAACCTATGTATTCATATGCTACCACATGTTTTGTACTACTGTATATTTCTATCAGCTAAAAACCATGTAAGGAATACACATAAAGAATGACTACTGTACTCTGAGCAGTTCTCAAGCTTATGACAACTCCCATAATTATAAGGCAATAACTTCCACAACAGGGAATAATTTTGTAGTTAGAATGGTACATTACCCAGAGGCAAATATGAGTCAAAGTGGGGATACTTTAACTTTATTTTAGTCTTACTTTTTCCAAATCCTATCTCTCTCTCTTTCTCTCTCTCTCTCAAATAGCTTTACAATGTCTTCCTAAACTCTCTGATATTTAGTAATCATCCTATACTCTATCCAATCCTAGCTTGCAATCGGAGCCTAGGTGTATTTTTAATGCTCGTCTCTGATTGGTCAATATCTCCAGGCAACCTCCGTTCATGCTTACCTTTCCCAAACCAAAACATTGCATTTCTCAGATGTACACTTTTTTGTTTTTTCTTGGTGCCTCACTTATTTAGCTTAATATCTACTTGGCACTTTGGTAACCTGACAGAATAATGATAGAGGATTACTTTTATCGTAAAAAAAAATATCCATATCATTAAAAAATATACGATTAAATACGAGTTGAAGTGAAACAAGTAGCTAAAAATGTTTATACAACTTTTTTTATATGCCGATATTTATTTATAAATATTACGCTACCATGATTAAAAATAGGTGGATGATGTAGATAAAATCCTCTTGCATGTCATGGTGGTATAAGATTGTAGATAAACAGGAATTATTGCTGGAAATCTAATTTTAAATTAGAAACAAATTTGTTGTCTTATACCAAGTACCATAATATAAATGATAACATATTGTAAGTTCTGTATCTTTGGAATATGTAACTGTATTAACACTGGATTTTGTGGATACAGTAAACATATAGATGAGGTGAATATGAGCTCCTGACACTATACTATACAAATTACAGCATAGTAGTACAATAGTTTTATAAATGTACTGGTATAAAATAGCATGCCATGCTTTTAATCATAAGGATTCAGACAAGTGCTGTCAAGGAAGGACCCATACTGTATTATAACACAACAACAAAACCCACACAAGTGCTTTAGAGCGTTATTGAGGATAATTGAGTCATAAACCTCTAGTCTAGAAGCCCCAAAGCAGAACACAATTGCTTTTGAACATAGCACTGTCATACATCCAATTGTGGTAAATATTTCTCTGTGTGACACCACCTTCAGTTATGATGTAAAAGACATCTAGAGAGCACAGCAGGTTAATATACAATGAGTTTGTGGGCCACCTCTACAACAGGTTCACACTTGCATTTCAGTTGGCACACAAGCTGATGCATGTGAACCTGAAAAAATATCCATCCAGTAAAGTTTGACATCTGCTGTAACACTTTTCTCTCTGGAGATTCATGCACTTACATGAGTGTTTTTCTTTTCAGAGGATAATAGATTTATTTATTTGGCGCTACAACAGCGAGGTCATATGACGCCAGAGGAAGAAGGTGACTTTTGAGAGGTGGTACAATATTTCAGAGGATAAGACTGCATTACTTTCTGCTTACATAAAGGATAGCCAGTATGCCTTCCTTCCACCAAACTATTATGACAGTCATATCAACCAGCTTTTGCAAATCTATTTTCAAAGTGGCTTATCTCTTAAACATTGCATGAGAAACCAAAGAAGCATGATGTGAAATGTAAATTGTTACCCCAAAATGATCTTAAAGGTCAATATGAATAATGTAATATCACTAAGAGTAGCGAATGAAAACCTATTCATTTTACCAATGGGTATAAGAGATGTTGACTACAGACTGCAACTCTATCCTTCCTTAACATAGAGAAGATTGGTGTCAGAAAGGAATCCAGCAATGAAACGATTTGCCAAAACAATATCATTACATTGACTCCACATGCAAGTGGGAAAAGATGTAAAGAGGGTAACTACATCATAAACATGTAGGTCTACCATGTTCCTTCCCATTTTATCAGAGGAAAGAAGATTTTCTGAGAAAGGTACAGGCACTCCTTAGTATACATACAGTACAGTACTGTACTTAAAATAACTTTTAATACGGGTCTTGTCAATAAGTAATGTCTGAAATATTATTACTCACCAAAATGAAACTGAAATATTGTACTACATTTCCCATGTAACTGGATGCCCCTTCAATTGTTACAAAGCATTATGGTATACAGTACAATTGTATTTAAGACAATAAAAGTTAAAAGGAACTTTATGGGAAGCTGAGCTGCATAATCTTTTAGATAAAGCTTATGAGAAAATAAATTGCATACCAGCAATGGCATATACAGCATTGAGCATATTGATATATACAAAATAAAATGTACTCTAAAAGAACTTCTCCATTACTTTGTATTATTCAAAAAATATAAGAAATGAAAAAGAAAAGAGAAAGAAAGAGGAACTCATGGGATAGAGCTCTAGACAACGAATACACCATGTTTGGAACTTCCAGTAATGTACGGTACAGATTTTTGTGTCTTTTTTTATCAGCAGGAAAGAGATAAAGCCAAGCAGATAACTAACTCACATGGAACTTGTTATTTACCAACCTCTCTTTTCCTCTTTAATAGTACATTAAAATTTAGTACTTTCCATATTTAAAGACCAAATAAAACAAATTGAAAACTTATATTAACCCAGTATCAAATTTGGCAACATATCTTAACACCGTGATAGTATTAATTAAACTTTGTCAGCTCAATCCTTCCTCCCTTCTCTATCTCTTGGGTGTACTAAGTATATTCCCATAACAGATCCCTCATTATTACAATAATATTTTACTTTACATACAGCTTTTTCGAACACATGCCTAGACTTTTAATAATATTGAATGGTTTTACAAGTTTAGAATATATAGGAATAACCTGTACTGTATTATAAAATGTCTATGGAAGGTTACACTCAGTATTACCAAAACCTTTGATGCTATCCCCCTCCACAATCCCACAAACAAAATATACAACATACAAAGAAGACTTGCTAACAACTTGACGGGTAAACATGGCAATGTGACATTTGCTGGTCCAGTCATAACATCAGAAGTCTAACAAACTGTAACCCAGGAATGTGTAATGTTACCTATACTTTTCAACCTATAGATGCACAACATACCAATACCCAACACCCCCCAAATAAACATTGCTTTTGACATGATACAGCCTCTCATCTTCTCCACCCGTACCTCAACACACTCCACACTTGACTCACCATCAACCTCTTATAACACCAACCAAATCCACAGCCACTATCCTCTCCAACTGAACAGCTAAACATCACCACACCTCACCATAAACAACATCCCCATACCACATACAGTACACCATAATGTTAAAACACATTTAGAAAGATAGACTGCACTGCACACTACCACACTCATCAACAACACAAAATACACTCCTTGAAGACTCTATGGGAAAGCCCAGTGCAGACACAGACCTTCCTCAGGGACATAGGACTGCTTGGTTAGACAGCTTAAGGAGCATCAATGACAACAACAGTTATTGGTACAGTGCTTGTTCACCAAGAGACAAAGGGCCATCAGATTGTCTTGGGAAATCATGAAACTTGTGTAACCAATGAGAGATAAGCTGTGCAAAAGCTGATTTAGTAGATTAAATGAAAGCTTCTCAATAACCCTTTATAAAAAAAAATCAAGTTTGTGGCTCAGGGTTGTAGGCAAGAAAACTTATGAGGTAGGTGATGATGATAATTCATACAATAGGTCCACATTCAAAAAATGTTACTAGTTATTTAACAAAGTCACTCCAGACATTAATACAATAAACTATAGAATTTATCAAGCTACAAATGGTTTCAACTCAGCTGTACAGGAAGTTATGAGGAAGCTTGCCTTATAGCAGCAAACACTAGTTTAATTACTTTCTTTGAATTGGCAAACTGAAGCAGGAACAAAATTGAGTCTTTGTCACCTGATCATGACATAATACACATGCTATGGAATTTATCATAGCTGATTGATCACTCATCAAACTCTACATCTGTCAAGAAGAGACAAGTCTTTGCAAACACTTGCTTTGGCCAGACCTTAACCATATGACAAATGCCACTCAGTGACTCCATCATACTAAGATTAGTTATTGTCATTATTCCCCTGGTGTTGTATTCTGAGTTTTTACTAAATCAATGAAAAGTCTTACTCTCTTCAACACCATTTCATAATACCTACATAGAATTTCTCTGTATTCATCATACTGGTCATTATCATCATCACCTTTACTCCCATGTGGTCCTTAGTCATCCATTGAAACATGCAGGAGTGTACCGTCAAAGAGATAAGCAAAAATCACTTAATGGTGGTAACACAAACTAGTTTAAAAATAAGTGAGATATACACTGTAGGTGCCAAGGCTTTCTCAAACAACAGAAAACTCAAGAGATTGCCGAGACCAAATGAAGTACTGTACTGTACCCGACAATAAGAGCCAGAAAAATTCAACCGGCCAGGGAAGGTGTCAGAATATAAGTACTGTTCTCATCTTGACAAGTGGAGGAGGATCATACTGTACCATACACCACAAGCTGTACATCACCACCAGGTAGGGTAGAGAAAATAAGAATATAAGCACAAATATGATACCGATACTGGCCATATAAATCACAGGTTAAGGAGAAACACATGTGAATATATATATGTTGAGAATAAAGTTAACAGCTGTCTCATACAGTATTTAAAGTAGTGACAATAACAGAAGGAAACTTACCATGAGTCGAGTTGAGGGAGAAATATATCAAAACATATTGTACATTGTGTCCTTCATTAGCGGAAGTGACAACTACAGTACTTTTAATTAAACAGCAATGAGATGACAATTCGATATAATAAAAAGTTATTGCAGCAAAAAACAATAATGTAATTTAATCAAGGTACAAATCCCATTACAGATTACAGCAAGGGTGGATGGCATGAGCTGTAACAACACAAGGAACATTTAAGAATAAGACAGTATGAGAGATATTGTAAGATTACTGATATACATGAATATTCCACTGGATAACAGGGAAAGAATCTGGACCAAGTACAGTAAACTACAAGATCAGTTTTATTCTGAAATAAGGTGGATATACTGGCTGGTTGTTTTCATGGAGATTGCTTGGGTACATACATATCTAGTGACACCTTAAGGGACCCTGTGATGTAGTCAGATATTGGAGATAAATGAGTCCTTCCAATATTGCCACGAAACACCACCTCCAATTTTTATACACGATCATAGGGTCCTTAAGAGATAGAGAGACTAGCAAAGAAGTGGCAAGATAACACGGATTAAAGGAAGAGAGTCTAAAGGAATGAGTGAAGAGACCGAGATGTCCTGATGACCTGGGAAAACACACGATTGAAACAACGTGGAGGGCTGATGGAGGAGGAGGAGGAGGAGGAGGAGGAGGAGGAGGAGGAGGAGGAGGAGGAGGAGGAGGAGGAGGAGGAGGAGGAGGAGGAGGAGGCTGGTCACTGACAACCACACACGCCAAATAAAATGTGGAGGCAGTGTGTCACAAGTATGGCAACACTGACTGGGCATTCCCTGTGCAGGACCAAACTATTACTATTTTCTCAATAATGTGTCCTATTATTTACTCTTATTTTAGTTTTCCACACACACTAACTGGTTGCTGTATTAATTATTTTTCACGTTAACTGAACTGAACCTAACCTAACCAGAGAGATTGTCCCAGTCCTAAAGTGGTTAGTTGGTAAAAAGGTAATTTTCTCCAAATACTGTACTATGAAATTTTTTTTAAAAAAATGCATAATTGTCAACATATAAAAAATAATATTGATAGCCAACAAACATCCCTGTAAACATCTTAATTCCTAATTATTTTTTTCCCCAGAGAATATTTATTTTTACAGAACTAGTCATAACTTTAGCATAATTATCAACTCATGCTAACTAACATTATAGAGGGAATAAAAAGAATAAAGTGTGAGGCTAGTAAGAACTTGTATCAATAGGGAGAAAGAGATAGACAGAAAGGAGGCATGGCAATTACAGGGAAAAAAAAAAAAGGACAGACGAAGGAAAAAAAAAGGGACAGACGAAGGAAAAAAAAAGGGACAGACGAAGGATAAAAAAAAAGGTGTAATTTGCATAACTGTTAAAAATTTGGGGAGAATTGAGTGTTTTCCAAATTTGTGGCTAATATGAACTATTATCAATGTACAGTTAATTAATAATACTGGTAACTAACATATAAATTAATAATACTGGTAATTATCTAATGCATTTTCTACTTGTTCTACCTGTCAATCTAGCCTCTTGGGGGGGGGGGGGGGGGTGTCAAGCAGGTAGAAAAATCACACAATAGCGGCAGTTCGTTCAATATTTACCGTCAAGCATTGCCAATAATTATATACTGTTAACCTTTCATTTCGACATAAAAAAATACAGGGAATAACACATACAAAAAAAGTTGGAAAATTTTAAACGTGCTCCGATTTCTGTGGCCCAACTTAAATATTACCCCCCCCCCCCAAGCTGATTAAAAACATGGCTAAATAATATACACACATACACACACAAATTGGCGAAAACAATAGACCAGGCCCTTATACATACATACATACATGCAAAAAATGTACTACCCCAATGTGCCCTCATGTCATATGCAAGAACAATCCATGGTGTATACGATGGTGTGGTACCTATACGATGACTCCATAGACAAACAACAGAGCCATCGTACCGATACCAACACCATCGTATACACCACGAACGTTCCTCGTATAATAATGGGACTAGGGGAGGGGGGGGGGGGTAGAGGACCGTATTCAAGAACATCCATAGTGTATACGATGGCATGGAACCAATACCACGACCACATAGACTGACCAACCAAGCCATCGTATACACCACGGCCATGGTTCTTGAATACCCCCCCCTACCACCACCTTTTGGAATTTCAACCCACCGTGTTTTAACCAATATAATAAAACACCATATTTCACCATTAAACAAACACACCATTACACCATAACATTACCATACCACAACACACGGAGGAGACACACAACCACGGGTGAAAACAGCGGCCAGGAAGCAGCTAAAAATGGAGATAAATGAAAAAAATAAATAGGAATGGAGATGGTGGTAGTGGGTGATGGCGCAGACCTGAAACAACTACTACTACTACTCCCCCCCTACTCCACCTTATTTATCACCATTATCTCCACCTTCTCCACCATTTACGACTCCACTACTATCTCCACCACATGCCCTCCACCACCAGGAACACACACACACCCACCAACACCGTGTAAATGCCTTCAATCTCACCTAAATTAACCCAAACATTGAGGTTATTGAGGGATGATGCCGGGTGGTAGACGCGCGTGGGACACACAACGTTACCAATTCAGATAATACCGCTAACTTGGTATACACACATATATATACAACGTTACCAATTCAGATAATAACGCTAACTTGGTACACACACACATATATATACAACGTTACCAATTCAGATAATAACGCTAACTTGGTACACACACACACACATATAAGAGTCGCTAACTTCATACACACACACACATACAAACAAAACCAGCTACATTTCAATTCAATTCAATACTCAGACAATACCGCTAACTAACTTTGTACACACACACACATACAGTACACGCTACATTTCAAACCCCCTACTAATTTTGTACACACACACATACAAACTCGCTGGTATATTTGAAGGAAAATGCATTTCAATTCAATTCAATACTCAAACAATCCCGCTAACTTGGTACACACACACATACAAAACTCGCTACATTTCAACCCCATCCCCACCCCTATGAACCAACTGACTTTATATACACACATATACAGATACATAAAACCCGCTACATTTGAAGTGAAACCCCTACACACACATACAAAACCAGCTACATTAAAAAAGAAACACACAAACCCGCTGATTATATACACACACATACAGATACATAAAATCCGCTACATTTGAAGTGAAGCCCCTACAAACCCACTGCTAACTTTGTACACACACACACACATCCAAAACCCGCTACATTACAAACCTGCTGCTAAATTTGTACACACACAGACACATAAAAATCGCTACATTTGAAGTGAACCCCTACAAACTCGCTGACTTTATCCACTCAATGCTCAAACAATCCCGCTAACTTTATACAAACACATACACACACATACAAAACCCGCTACATTTCAAATCCCCTACAAACCCGCAGCTAACTTTATCCACTTAAAACTCCACAAACCCGCTAACTTTATACACAGACATACAAAAAATACTCGCTACATTTCAACCCCACCACAAACCTGATGACTTTATCCACACACTAAAAAAGCCCGCTATATTTCAAGGAAAATCCCATAAATCCGCTAAGTTAATATACATATACATAATAAAACCCGCTACATTGGAAGTAATTAAACCCCCCACAAACCCACTGCTAACTTGAAAACTCCAAAAAACCGCTAACATTTTCCCCTAAAAACTCAACAAACCTGCTAACTTTATCCACTCAAAACCCCACAAACCCGCTGACTTCATCCACTCAAAACTCAATAAACCCGCTAACTTTATCCACACACATAAAAAAACGCTACATTTGAAGGAAAAACCCCACTGCTAACTTTATCCATTCAAAACTCAATAAACTTGCTACATTTGAAACCCCCAACAAACCCGCTAACTTTATCAACTCAAAACTCCACAAACCCGCTAACTTTATACACACATAAACCCACTATATTTGAGGTAAAAGCTCCTAATTTATTTTTTCCACCTAATTGGGTCTAATAATCCGCTAGTTATTCTTGTGATTTTGACCTTTATTTGCACCCAATCATGTGTAATTAAGCTATATCTGACGGAAAATTCGCTAAGTTGGCAAATCTGGGGACACACAAACATTGACGCAGGCCGACCAACCCAGACCCTCTTTACATGGGGTCTAGTAATGGTAGAAGGAGGGTGTACTCATAGGGATGTGTTGGTTGATGGTCGTCGTACAGCAGAGCCACCTACCGGCCATGGGGAATCACTAACAATTATATAGGGGCGGTGGTCGTATTTTCATTTATTTTTTGTTTTGTAAAATGGCTCATTCGACTCTCTGTGGCTTCAAAATTAGTGAATAAGTAAATACTTTTAATTATCTTTCGTTATTATTGTTAGTAATATTCTCAAGTTATAAGAACATGATATTCATACATTTTTCTCTGATTATTCGCTGGGGATTAATTTTAAAAACACTTGGATAACCTAAAATTAATTAAACCTTAAGCAAGATGTGTTTGACCTTAACTATATAACCACCATGATATCAGTATCTACCTTACATGTTCCTACTTATATGGTCTTTTGTTAAGGGTAGAAGACGAGAGATGGAGTGTTGATTCCTATCGGCCGGTAGAGGCGCCACCGTCCCAGCCAGTACAGTCACCACACCAATATAACCATGAGTATCCTATCTATCTCCCTACCTCGCTACCACCAACCTCAAACCTCAAACCTCAGTCTATTACCACCTCTACCAATGTCCTCGGGTTCTCCTCCACCTGCCTTGTCATTCATCCTTCCTCCTTTAATAAATTTACCTGATATTGGGAAGATAATAAAGGGAAAATTGTCTATTGATTTTGACGTGGCAACACTGTCCTTTGGTCCTCAGAGAAAATTGAACATATTCCATTTTCTATAATTCGCAGAAAATTAATGGTAGACTGATAACTCTTGAATAATAATAACAGCACCAACAGGCTTATATTTTGCGTGTTTGTGTGTGTATTAACTATTTGGATGTTATTACTTCAGTCAGAGTTACCCAGCCAAAATAATAATAAAAAATATCGGTAGGAAACTATTTTTTTTATAGGAAATCGTGTGAAAACCCATTTTTTTTTTTTAGAATTCATAACATAAATGCAAACCATGATAGAATATAATATACCTCATGGGGCGAGTGGACAAACAATAAAGGAAGGAAGCAGAGAGAAATTAATCATGAGGCGACGATAAAAAAAAAAAAAAAAAAAAAAAAAAAATAATAATAATAATAATAATAATAATAATAATAAAAGTTAATTATTACAATAAAAAAATTAATAAATATATATATATATATATATATATTATTAAATTAAAAAAAACAAAACTAATTATTAAAAAACGACGGCGGCGGCGGCAGCGACGACGACGAAAAATTTGTAATAAATAAATTAAAATAATAATGAAAAAAAAAAAAAAAAAAAAGTTAATTATTACAAAAAACCACTGCACTTAAAAGTTATGAAGGTAAAGTGGAGTTCAACACGTCGAGACACACTGATGGTCATTATTCACTAATTATAATAAATGTCCAGTTTTTGAACGGTTTACAGTCACACGTGAAATTTTATGTTCTAATTTTTGGGTTTTGTAGTTGATCATTATCTTGTTGAGACAATCGAGTTTAATAATTATTGCTTCACAGAAATCAATTATCCATGGAACCCAAACTACAAACTCCTACTAAAGATTATTTTGTAGTAACGCAGTCAATATTGTAAGTGGTGGTGGATTCACTAAAGTTTTAAAATAGACAGTATAGGTTACTTACCTTACAGTAGCTACTCTGTCTCAGGATACATAAAGGCTTGATATATTTCCTCCTGGGGTGTGTGGGAATAGGGGACAGGCTTGGGGAGGTAAGGGGGGTGCAGGAATAGGCTACAAGCTTTCTACCCACCCCAAGCCTGTCCCCCTATTCCCCCCCCCCCCCCAAGTCTGTCCCCTATTCCCACACACCCTTAACCACCATGATTTCTGCCTCTCTATTCTCTGCTTTGAACTTCTGCTCTGGTTAATTATCTTTGTTGTTGCTGCTGCTGTTGTTTTTGTGGTTGTAGTGATAAAACAAAGTAAATTAAGTGGGTCTGACGCCTGAAGGACTCGTTTACCTCCAATTTTCTGACTACAGGAATAAAGCCACAAGACTATAAGACAAACCAGTGGTGAGCATCTACAGATTTCTCCCATCACTATCCTAACACGTCACCAACTCCCACACAAGGCACAAGTTCAAGTACATGTACAGTTGGCTCCACTCCCGCGTTTCTCCCCTGTCGTTGCCAATGTTAGGCCAGCCAGAAATTCGAATCCCGATTCACAAGTTAAAAAATTCGAAACATTCATATCCTTAGAGTGAAAGATATGAATGTTTCGAATATTTAAACTTGTGAATTGGGCGGGATTCGAATTTCTGACTAGCCCAACATTGGCAACGACAGGGGAGAAACTCGGGAGTGGAGCCAACTGTACTAGGTAATATTTTGTTGTTTTTGTGCTGTACAATATAAAGTTTGCATCAGCACACAACACAGCAATAGATGTTATTGCTTTCGCCCGTAGTTTTAAAAAAATTGAGGGCCCTTACTGGAGCTCTATGAATTCTCCAAACTACTCCAGGCAACAGATTCCCTATTCGAAACACTGAAGCATTCTGTGGCCTGGATTATTTGGAGGGTTCATAGAGCTCCAGTAAGGGACCTCAATTTTTTTTTAAACTACGGGTGTTTGGTGTTATATTATAAAGAGTAGATAGAGGTCAGATAGCAAATAACACAGGTAGTTGTTATAAGTTTTATCTCCAAGGAACCTAACTTTAGGTTGCATATGAATTGTTGTGGAAACCTTTTTTTTTTTTTTAAACCATACATTTTCCTTGATTTCAAACACATAGTGCATCAAATTCCTTATTAAATGCAAAGATAAATTATTTCAACTTTTCATGACTGCTGTACACTCTGAAGAAAACAAAATAGCATCAAAAAAACACATAAATGGCCGATAACTTTTATATAAAAAAAAAAAAAAAAAAAAAAAAAAAAAAAAAATAATAATAATAATATATAATGGAAAAAAAAAAGATATAAATGGCCGATAACTTATACAGAAAAAAAAAAAAAAAAACATAAATGGCTGATAACTTATAAAGGAAAAATACAAAAGAAAAAAACCCATAAATGGCTGATAACTTAAAGAAAAATACAAAAAGAAAAACATAAATGGCCGATAACTTATAAAAAAAAAATACAAAAAGAAAAACATAAATGGCCGATAACTTATAAAAAAAAAATACAAAAAGAAAAACATAAATGGCCGATAACTTATAAAAAAAAAATACAAAAAGAAAAACATAAATGGCCGATAACTTATAAAGAAAACTACAAAAGTGTTGCATTGAATAAGGTTTTGTTAAATTAGAACCATACAGCCTACATGTAGGCTACATTGTTAACTTTTAACTAAAAAAATACACTGGCACTTCATTTGCAAAAATATTAAAAAAAAAATTACTTTTACAATAACACCATTTAATGTTACAATAATAATAATAATAATAATGTTGTTGTTGCATATTTGTTTAACATAAATAACCAAGTCAGCAATATTTTTTACGATACAATTTATTATAATTTTTGTGCTGTTGCTTTCCTAGTTAAAGGGAGAGTATTCCTTTGATAGATTGGAGTGCCTTGATTCCTCCAAAGTGTGCCAGGAAACAGACCCAGAGGAAGAAAAATAATGGTATCCTGTTGCCTGGAATAGTTTGGAGGAATAATAATCTCCAAAAATGTCAAAACTATATCCTTCCCTAAAAACTCACCTAATTCCCTTACAAATAATTATGAATTGAAATTGTAATTCATTTTAGTGGCAAACCTTCTGCAATTATACAACTAGTACAATTTTGGTACAAACTAATGGTTAAAAAAAAAAATAGAGGCCGAGAGATAAATGCACAGCTGAATAAAGATTTAAATGCAAGAATAAGGAGACATTTCACCTCAACTTTAGCTGAATACAAAATAATGATGACCAATTAATTATAGCAAACTTATCCGTTAACAGAAAAAAAAAAAAAAAAAAAAAAAAAAAAAAAAATATAATAATAATAATAATAAAAAATTCGGTCTTTGGTTACGAGTAAATCTCCCGTCAAGTGGGAAGAATTTAACATGTATTTATTTATTATGTACAAGACCAAGTTAAACCTAAACATTTAAAACTGACATCACAACCAAAAGGAACTGAATAAACTACTGTATCACTATGTGGAAGTAAAGAGAATTGGATCAGTTCACAGATTATGGTCAGTGTACATCACATACATACACACACACACACATCACATACAACAACAACACACACACACATTACATACAACAACACACACACACACATCACATACATACACACACACACACATCACATACAACAAAAACACACACACACATTACATACAACAACACACACACACACACATACACACAACACTATTATCCTCAAATAATAATGATGGTCTGGTGTTTTGTAATAGTTTAGAGCACTGAGTTGTTCTTAATTAACCTTTTTTTTGACAGCGACCCAAACAAACAAACAAACCTTTTCGTTTTCGTGAAGGTAACAAGTTTATTTTTTATTTGTTTATTTTCTTATGGATCACTGTTATTCAGATATGATACTTGTATTAATAAATACCCCAGCGTGTCATTTTGTTTCTGTAACACGTTTTTAGAAGCATAATCATATACACTCTCCTCTCTTTTTATGTGAGTTTAAATTATGCGAATTTGAAATAGTGCGTATCATGAAAAAAATTAAATAAATGCAATTTACACGAACTCTTAAAATAACAGGAACAAGGAGGCTCCATTTTCAAGTTAAAGTACCATTATTTCTTATGGAAATGTACAATTTACTTTATGCTAAATTCACTTTATGCGACACAACCCTTCACCAACCTAACCTAACATTAAAAAAGAGGAGAGTGTATATAAAGACATTTTTATATGGGGGCTTGAGTCGCCAGGGTTGATTTGGGCAAGATTTTGGATCGCTGTCAAAAAAGATTAAGGGGGTGTGGGAATAGGGGGACAGGCTTGGGGGGAGGGTTTTTTTGGGGGGTATAATAATAATAGCATCTGGTTATCGCCCCTTGGGGATGTAAGGCCTCAGACTGGGTTACTTATTTATTGTACACATGGTTTTCTTAACTTGGTGAAAATTTATCATCTCCCTCGATTTTTTGTCTTAACTTATTTTTTGTTTTAACTATAAAATCATACAAGTCGAGAAAGATTATTACACACCAAACATTTACACAACTACATACATAATTTTCTACAATTCATGAACACTATTATTTTCTACTCAAAAACATATATTGGTACAGATGTAAACAATTATTCGAGTTAGAAGAAATACAGTCAATTTTCACCAAGTTAAGGAAATGTGCTTTGATAGTGTAAACAGCATGTAAAAGATAACTGTTCTGTTGTCTACAAGAAATTAGAAGGGTAATATTTTGAGTTGTCAAGACTGGAAAAAATAACCAATTACTACATATAGTTCCAAAAATCACACAGCCTTAGTAAAGTCTAAGTTTCTTGTATTATAATCTAGTTAGTACACTCTCCTCTCTTTTTATGTGAATTTGAAATAGTGCGCTTCATGAAAAAAATGTAATAAATCAATTTACACGAACTCTTAAAATAACAGGAACAAGGAGGCTCCATTTTCAAGTTAAAGTACCATTATTTCTTATGGAAATGTACAATTTACTTTATGCGAAATTCACTTTATGAGACACAACCCTTCACCAACCTAACCTAACATAAAAAAAGAGGAGTGTGTATTGTAATTTAGTATATTTTATGGGGTTTTAAGGAGAGAATAAATGACTTTGCTTTGGTACATTGAAAGGCTACGGAATCCTCCAAAATATCTCCCAAAACACGTCACCTCAATGTTACTATACCCTGTTCAAAACTTGTGTTCCTTTTGGCCTCTTATGCTTAGATAGATAGAAATAGATAGATAGAGAGATAGTTAGATAGATATATATATATATAAATAGAGATACTTAGATAGATAGAGCGATAGTTAGATAGATATATATATAAATAGAGATAGTTAGATAGATAGAAATAGCGATAGATAGACATATAGAAATAGCTAGATAGATAGAGGCTATAGTGGAACACAAATTTTGAACAGACTATAACTAGGGAATCTGTTTTGTGGGAGTCAGTAGCCTTCCAATTTCACTATCAAAAGTTTCTCCCTTTATTTAACCTGATGCATGTAACCTTTATCTGATTGAACTCTTTTAACACACCAACCACCAAATGAAATCATTCAGATTCACGATTTAATAATTATATAAATCTTTTCCAATTATATATACCTGTAGTGTACAGTTGCCAAAAAGGTATTGCGACAAATCTTGATACAACATTAAATATATTAATGTCCATAGTTGTTTGTAGGGATTATAAGTGTGTATTACAGAAGGATATTTATATTTCCTTCTGTTATACATTGCTTATAGTCCCTACAAATAGTTGTGGATATTACTAGGGTTAAAGTTCTATCAATAATTTGTCGCAATACCTTTTTTGTCAACTGTACCTTTGAATGGGAAAGTAGTGTGTGTACATACAGAGGTTCACTGACCACTATCAAGGACAAAACCATTTCTGTTGGTTTAATCTGTAAAAATGTATCGCTCTACAAACAGTGAAACACTTACAAAAATCTGGTTACACTAAATGATAACACACAATTAACAAAAATATAGACAAAAATATAATAAATTATAATGATGACAAATGGCTTACAACTAACTATTCATTATGGAAAAATGATGGCAAGTCCAGATGTCCTGAACAGAATGCCCTGACACTGGGATACTCTCTATAGTCCAAAGATTAGCTTGCTTTATTTCCACTGGCAGTGAATGTGTATCACAAAGGTGGGAGATGCCTGTAACACCAACCTTCCACCACAACAATAACAATGCTTAGTAACACTGCATATGCAACTAATAAGCAATTCACCCACCGATTCTTAACATACCGGAACCAATCAGGGTTTCCGTAACTCTGAGTCAGGGTTTCCGTTACTCTCATCAGGGTTTCCGTTACTCTCATCAGGGTTGCCGTAACTCATCATCAGGGTTTCCGTTACTCTCATCAGGGTTTCCGTAACTCATCAGGGTTTCCGTAACTCATCAGGGTTTCCGTTACTCTCATCAGGGTTTCCGTCACTACCTTATCATCATCATCTGGGACGTCAACACTCGTCTCGTTCAACAGGTCTGAGGGAGGTAGTGTTAAGAGAGGGACGGGTTCTTTGTCGCTTCCTTCCCATTACTGTACAAAACATAACAGACTGATGAGCGACGATGAAGAGCCTTTCCTTCGTTTAATAATACCACCACCTTGAGAATCAGAGGGACTTAAGAGAACTCTGCACCAGCAACTAGAATTTTGATTTGTTGTGCCTGCTTTATACGTACATATCCATATTCATATCAACTGCTACACACACACACTTCTCCTAA
Source organism: Petrolisthes manimaculis (assembly GCA_034508575.1). Taxonomy (NCBI): domain Eukaryota; kingdom Metazoa; phylum Arthropoda; class Malacostraca; order Decapoda; family Porcellanidae; genus Petrolisthes; species Petrolisthes manimaculis. The sequence continues at coordinate 75,128 of JAWZYT010001380.1, forward strand.
CTTGTCATTCCTAAGTTAGTGTAAGTTGCTACAGGACTTTATATATAAAATCTCATCCCTGAGCACAATTATATTAGAGTTTCCAGCACTACAAGCAAAACTAGATCCAATTTACAGTGCAGGACAGATCTTCAGAACCTATGGAAATCTAAATTCATTCTTTCTTAAACTGAGGCCATCTTTGGTAGCAGATCAGCACCTGTAGACAATTAGTTTACAATTTGTTTTTTTTGTTTACGTGTGGATCATGTCAATAAATGCAGAACAATTTAATAACATTATTCGTACAGTTGGACAGAAACAGTACATGGCAGTACTGTACCTATTTTCTATTACCAATACAAAATTACTGTACCTTCAAGCTGCATATACTGTATTTATAGACACGTTTTGAGAACAATGTTACAGCGCAAAGATGAATACTTGACATAAAAGATTAATAATGACCTGACTGACTGACTGACACCGGTTTGTGATTTGTAAGTATGTCTGACTTCCTTTATAAACAGTTCTGAGTATTATAACTACAAGAGGTTTTGGTCAGGTGGCTGTACGTGTCACTATAAACGACGTGACCTTCAGTACAGGCACTCACCGGTGGTCTGTGGGTGATAGGCAAGAACATGTGATGGTGGTGGTGATGGTGGTGGTGTTGGTGTTGACGATGGTGTTGTTGTTGTAAGGGAACGGTGACACCATAACACCATACACACACTACAGAGCCATCCATTATATAGTCATGGTCTAATATTGTACTGCAACACCTTCCAATGAGATGGCTTCGAAAAATGATCCGAAACTATAGCTGTTGGTGTGTGCAATTTTGGTTCATAAAATTAACTCAACTAGCTCGCTTTTATTCACCAGGTTACAGTACATTAGACCATCACTTTACCACACCATACCATAGTCCAAACCATCACCAATGTTCTTGTCTATGTCCCTATAAGCTGCTGTTGTTGTTGTTGTTGTTGCTGCTCATGAAAAATATCTGGGTCAACATATAATAATTTAGTGTTCTTTTATATTCCTTTTTTTAATTACTTTTTTTCCTCTTGACAACAGGCAGTGATAGGTGCTGGTAGGAGGCGGCAGCAACAAGTACTTCACAGAGGAGAACCAAGACGTGTATACAAGCTGAACGAAGAACACCACTGAATGAACGAATGAATGAACGTATGTATGTATGTAAACGGATCAACATTGTACACTCTGTAATCGTTTTCTAGGTCTCGGTGGGATAGTGTAGTCTTGGTATAGTGTGTTCAAAATTTGTGTTCCGCTGGCCTCTTATGCTTAGATAGATAGATTGAGATAGATAGATAGATAGACAGATAGAGATAGATAGAAAGATAGAGATAGAAAGATATAGATAGATATAGATATAGATATAAAGATATAGATAGAAATAGAGACAGATAGAGATAGATAGAAATAGATATAGATATAAAGATATAGATAGAAATAGAGACAGATAGATAGAGGAAAATAGAACACAAGTTTTGAACAGAGTATAGTAAATATAAAGCAACTTATTCCTTCAAACCATTCCAAAAACACCATTTAGTTTTGTTAATTGGGTGAGTTTTTTCCTGGCATACTTTGGAGGAATCAAGGCCACTTTTTTAAATGTACCAAAACTGTATTATTATCCCTTTAAACTGGGTATAAAATGTGAAGGTCATTCATTATTAAGTGTATGTTGTTGGGAGCATCAGATATTCACTATAACTACCAAGTTTCGGAAATGTTTACAATGTTTACAAATGTTTAGAATGTTTTTATTAAATTCAAGGTGCGTCAGTGGTGCTCCTCTTCAACCGTTTGTCTGTTTGTTTGTTTGTTTGTTTGTTGGGGGCAGCAGCAGCCAAATACATACGTGTACACATGACTAGGCAGGCACACTTACTTACACAACACTAACAGCTTCAAACTTGAGGCTCATTTAGTAGTTGTTGTCGTTCACACTTTATACAACACTAACAACTTTATCTGGGGCCCCTGTTAATTTGTTCACAATATAAAATTTGTGCTTGTTGCCGACGAGGCCTCGAACCACAGCCACATTCTCCACCAGAAAGTTGAATGGCATGGTGATGAGTGCCCCGGCCATACACATACCCATGCGTAACCACCCCACGCGGTCCACACGGAACGACTTTATCACTCCAAAAATGTACATATAAAAGTTGACGCCGCCGACGAACGCGGCGATGACGTTGAGGACCCCGGGGACAGGCACAGGGAAGATAGTGCTAAGGATGATTGATGCCAACGCTAACGGCATAGTGATCCAAGAATACAGAGACACTGCCAGTAACCACTTGGTGCTCACCTGTAAACAAACAGTAATATTAAATACCATAATATACCACAAGTACCAAATTAAAGATATAGTTTGTACAAGTTGTAAACAAACCTGTATACAAACACCAATATTAAATACCATAATATACCAGTACCAAATTAAAGATATATTTTGTTAAAGTTGTAAACAAACTTGTATACAAACACCAATACTCAATACAGCAAGTTACTTCACTGACAAAAAAAATTAATAATACAATGACAAAGTAGTGTAATAAAATAATTGACCACATGTTTACATAGACATAGGCCCGTAGTTTTAAAACGTTTGATGGCCCTTACTGGAGCTCTATGAACCCTCCAAATAATCCAGGCCACAAAACCCTTCAGTGTTTCGAATAGGGAATCTGTTGCCTGGAGTAGTTTGGAGAATTCATAGAGCTCCAGTAAGGGCCCTCAAATGTTTTAAAACTACGGGTAATAGTTTGTTAACAGTGTCTCGACTTACCGGTATCTGTGGACTGTGAACCACAAGTAGGATACCCTGGAGCCATCTTTTCCTCTGTTGTAGGAAGTCGTAGATGGTGAAGGGTGATTTCTCCCACATCTCTCCCTCAATGAAATCAAACGTGTATCCTTCCCTCAGCGCCACCATACCAAAGTAGTTGTCCTCAGCCACACTGCCATCAGGACCGTGGTCAAAGGTCACCCGTCTCTCAGCACCAGTCTGAAGGTCAATAATGTAAGGTAAACACATTATCTGAAGGTCAATAATGTAAGGTTGTCTGTAAGAATGTTGTAAGAATGTAAGAATTGTCTGTAGGTCAATAATAATGTACAGTAAACTCTCCTTATCTGAAAGTTGACAATGTAAGGTAAACTCTCATCATCTGAAGGTTAATAATGTAAGGTAAACTCAGAGAGGGAAACACACACACAGAGAGTGAAACACATACACAGAGAGGGAAACACACACACACAATGGTATAGAGTGGTGAACTTACCTGTGTAACAACATATGAACCCTTCCAGCCAAAGAGTGGTTTGTGAAATACTTTGAACTGGAATCTCAACTTGCCCATATCATCAGACACCCTGAAGCTGTCTGCCAAGGTGGTAAACCAGTTCTGGATGTTCTCATTGGCATATGTGATCAAACCCTGTCAACGAATTATACATCAGTGTGGAGACTAAAACATAAACGCCATATACACTCTCCTCTTTTTTTATTACAGGTTAGGTTGGTGAAGGGGTCGTATAAAGTGAATTTCGCATAAAGTAAATTGTACATTTCCATAAGAAATAATGGTACTTTAACTTGAAAATGGAGCCTCCTTGTTCCTGTTACAGTATTTTAAGAGTTTGTGTAAATTGAATTTATTTAATTTTTTTCATGATACGCACTATTTCAAATTCACATAAAAAGAGAGGAGAGTGTATAGTGACACGAGACTTTACATAAGACAGTGCTGTATATTTATCATAAACTCATCAGAATAATGTGAGATTAAAGATGTCTAGAATAAAATAGAATGACCCAAACGGACGTATGTGTTACCGTACCTGACCAAACTGGTGTTTTCCCTCGATGACAAAGTTGAGGATTCCCCTGATGGCTGCATCCGTAACGAGCGTCTCTTCATCCAAGTGAACGATCCAGTCATTATCAGAGAGAACATTAACGTCTTCCTCCAGGCAGTACTGTAGAGCACGAGCCTTGAACAATGCACCACTCTTAGGTCTGTAGCTCGATGGTACCACAACCTGTCGGAAAGTAAAGGACAAGAAATTATGCGGATGCCTGTACAAGGGATTATGAGCAAGCACTTGGTACAAAAAAAAAGTTAGAAAGAGAGAAACATACACACAGAGAGAGGGAAACACACACACACACACACACACACACACAGAGAGAGAGAAGGAAACACACACACACACAGAGAGAGAAGGAAACACAGACAGAGAGAGAGAGAGAGGGACACACACACACACACACACACACACACACACACACACACACACACACAGAGAGAGAGAGAGGGAAACAAACAGGGACACACACAATGCATCAGGTTTGTTACTAATGACTCTGGTTGACTGTGTTCCAAATTGTGTCGTCATCTCAACTCTCTCTAGTTTCAATTTTTTTTTTTTTCCCTTTCCCTTTATAACAATGTGCCAAAATTTACATTGCACAAATTAATAAAACAACATCTATATACTGTACTTTTGTTTGTATATTTTGTTTGTATATTTTGTTTGTGTATTTTGTTTGTATATTTTATTTGTATATACAGTACTTTTGTTTTGCACTATTCCCACAGCCCCCTAACCCCCCTCCAAGCCTGTCCCCCTATTCCCACACCCCCTAACACCCCCCAAAGACTGTCCCCCTATTCCCACACCCACCATCCACTCACTTGTCTGACTCTCTGATTTTCCGGGAGGTCTATTTTCTTATCAGTGACCACCTCGATCATAAACTTCTCTAGTCCGACGCGTAGACACGTGTTGAGGTTCCTGTTGACGTTGTGCCGCACCAGGTCCGGGTAGTCGCCTCGGGTCACCACACGTAGGCACAGGAACGGGGCCAATAGTGGTGAACCCTTCAACTTGGCTCTCTCAGGGAAGGCATTGAAGCAAATCAGACCCAGTAAGTTGAACACCGCCTGTTGAAAAAAAAACCCATCAATGTTAGTTTGGGTATTGCATATTTGAAAGTATTTATTTTATACTCAATACTGTATTCTATAATGTTAGTTTGGGTATTGCATATTTGAAAGTATTTATTTTATACTCAATACTGTATTCTATAATGTTAGTTTGGGTATTGCATATTTGAAAGTATTTATTTTATACTCAATACTGTATTTTATAAAGGTGAAGTAAATCAGACCCAGCAAGTTGAACACCGCCTGTTGCGAAAACCCCCCATCAATGTTAGTTTTTTTTTTATTTTTATTACTTTATTATTCTCAATTCTTTACTATATTTTATTATTTTCAATACTTATTCTCTATATTTTATTATTCTCAATACTGTATTCAATAAACGCCATACATCAATGTTAGTTTGGGTACTGCATATTTGAAAGTATTTATTTTATTCTCAATACAGTACTGTATTCTATAAAGGCCATACATAAATCCACTGACTACAAACATTATGATACTGTATTTCCAATTTTTATTGCTCAACACTATTATTATAAACAAAGTCATCATGTACAGTTGCCAAAAAAGGTATTGCTTCAACTATTGATACAACACTAAATATATTAATGTCCATAGTTGTTTGTAGGGATTATAAGTATGTATTACAGAAGGATATGTATATTTCCTTCTGTTATACATGCTTATAGTCCCTACAAATAGTTGTGGATATTACTAGGGTTAAAGTTCTATCAAGATTTGTCGCAATACCTTCTTTGGCAACTGTACAATGACACACACATTTTTAAATAATATTCTTGGTGTTTTTCAGCTCATAATCTCAATTGAAAAGTTCACATTAATCTCTCAAAGAAGTAGGATGTATAAATAAAATACCCCTAAATAATTGTTGTCTCTGTATATGGGTTTCATCTGTGTTGTGTGTTGTGTGTTGTGCGTTGTGTGTGTGTGTGTGTGTGTGTGTGTGTGTGTGTGTGTGTGTGTGTGTGTGGACGTACACGAGGGGGGACAGAGGACATTTTGGTCACACACAAAAAAAAACCACCCCACTAATTACTTAATTACGCATACAGTACTTCACTTATGGTCTAGTCTACATCTACATCTACATATGAGACTAGCCTACCTGGGGAAGAGTTATAGTCTGTTCAAAATTTGTGTTCCACTATAGCCTCTATTTATCTAGTTATTTCTATCTGTCTATCTATCGCTATTTCTATTTAGCTATTTCTATCTGTCTATCTATCGCTATTTCTATCTAGCTATTTCTATCTAGCTATCTCTATTTATATATCTAACTATCGCTCTATCTATCTATCTATCTAAGCATAAGAGGCCAAAAGGAACACAAATTTTGAACAGAGTAGGGACAGAGTAGGAACATAGTAAGGGACAATACGAGACTAGCCTACCTGGGACAGAGTAGTCTACATCTACATCTACATAAAGAGACTAGCCTACCTGGGACAGAGCTAGTAGGGGGAGGTCTAGTCTACATCTACATCTACATAAGAGACTAGCCTACCTGGGGCAGAGCTAGTAGGGGTAGTAGTCTGAGTAGCTGGAATAGGAGTGTGACTAGAGGAGGGTATGAAGGTGAGGCTGGTGTGTCGCCCCATAATCCCCCGGCACCCACTTCAAACAACACAACCACCGTGATGAACAGACACACATGGGCCACGTGTTTGGTGGTGTGTAGGGTCTCAGAGAAGGCAAGGCTTAGGCGGCTTACTACCATCGTGCCTGTAAAACAACCACAACAGTTATTATTATTATTATTATTATTAATATTATTATTATTATTATTATTATTATTATTATTATTATTATTAGTAGTAGTAGTAGTAGTAGTAGTAATAGTAATAGTAGTAATAGTAGTAGTAGTAATAGTAGTAGTAGTAGAGAATGCAAGGCTCCCTCAATTTACTATCATTGTGCCTGTAAAACAATGACAACATTATTATTATTGTTGTTTTGTAATGTAAGACTATATAACTACAATACAACATTATTATTGTATTATTATTATTAGGTTTGTTGTTTTGGTAATCACTGAGTCACTTGGTAGACCATTCATTGCAGATACACATACACAATAAAGAATGAATGAATAACCTCTCTTTACACACACATACACAATAATGAATAACCTCTCTTTACATATACCCTGTGTAAGAATTTATGTGACCAACTAGGCTATACATACATACATACATACATACATATAATAATGAATGACCTCTCTTTACACACACATACACAATAATGAATAACCTCTCTTTACACACACATACACAATAATGAATGACCTCTCTTTACACACACATACACAATAATGAATGACCTCTCTTTACATAATACATACACAATAATGAATGACCTCTCTTTACACAC
>JAWZYT010001380.1:95000-97500 GCA_034508575.1 Petrolisthes manimaculis
CTCCATCAAACCTGTCACTCACTCATACACTGGTCATGGCAAAATACAATATCATTCACACACACACACAGACAGACAGACAAACAGACTCACAGAGAAAGACAGACATGTGAGAGATAGTGAGTGAGAGATATAGTGAGAGTGAGTGAGTGTGAGAGGATAGTGTATGTGTGTGTGTGTGTGTACAGCATGAGGGGGTCGAGTTTAGCCAGACATTGCAGCTGTGAGGAGAAAGTTAATTACTGCGGACCTTTTACCTCTTTATATATACCACACATACACACACACACCCTTCAATACACACACACACACACTTCAATATACACACACACACACACTTCAATACACACACACACCCTTCAATACACACACATACACCCATCAATACACCACCAAAACATACAGTATATACCACACACACACACACACACCCTTCAATACACACACACACACACACACACACACACCTTTCAATACTTACACACACACCTTTCAATATATACACACACACACACACACACACACACAAGAGTCTCAGTGATTCAAATACGATGTACCAATGGATGGGGAGGGGTAACGTAAAGGGGATGGATGTGTGAAGTGGGGGAGTGGGTGCTTAAAGAGACACTATCACACCTTTGAGAGAGAGAGAGAGAGAGAGAGAGAGAGAGAGAGAGAGAGAGAGAGAGAGAGAGAGAGAGAGAGAGAGAGAGAGAGAGAGAGAGAGGGGATATGTAAAGGCAAGCTGAAAGTGTATGTGCATGTGTGTGTATTGAGAGTTACATAGAGTTACATAGAATCACAGACCACAACAGACCTTACGGTCCACACGGGGTGATCTGATTAGAAGGTTACTGGTAGAGAATGAATATCTCCCCAGTGATAGTCGTAGGTAAGGATAGCAAAGTAGAAGGCTCTCTCCCTTCTACTTTGCTATCCTTACCTACGACTATCACTGGGGAGATATTCATTCTCTACCAGAGAGAGAGAGAGACGAGAGAGAGAGAGAGAGAGAGATATCAGTGTCAGAAATCTGAAGCCTACTAAAGGTATGACGTCATTAGAACACCTGTAGCTCTCTCTCTCTCTCTCTCTCTCTCTCTCTCTCAATACACACACATACGCACATACACTTTCAGTTTGCCTTTACATATCCTCTCTCTCTCTCTCAATACACACACATACGCACATACACTTTCAGTTTGCCTTTACATATCCTCTCTCTCTCTCTCAATACACACACATACGCACATACACTTTCAGTTTGCCTTTACATATCCTCTCTCTCTCTCTCAATACACACACATACGCACATACACTTTCAGTTTGCCTTTACATATCCCCCCCCCTCTCTCTCTCTCTCTCTGTTTATGTTTATGAACATATCGCGTGTCTCGTTGAATCAAGTGAGGTGACTGGACTTTTGCCCTCGATTGTACAGGGTCTATTGTCCCAGTTTACAGACAACATGATATTACGATAGCAATATGTAGCGTGTAGATAATAATAATAGGGAAATAACTATACCGTGTACAGATAACGTAAGGAAATAACATACTCATTCCCTTAGCTATATATTACGATAGAAAGATGTAGCGAGTAGATAATAATAATAATAATAGGGAAATAACTATACCGTGTACAGATAACGTAAGAAATTAACAACACACTCATTCCCTTAGCTATATAGGTAATGTATAATATATTGTGGTAATTTACAGAGACAAGAGGAATGTAACTTAAAAGGTGGTCATTTCCTTTATATATATATGCCCATTCCACTGTGGTGTTGGTTTGTTAGCTTCCCAACCAACCAACCAACCACACTTGTATTGGTTTGTTAGCTTCCCAATCAACCAACCCAACCAACCAACCACACTTGTGTTGGTTTGTTAGCTTCCCAATCAACCAACCAACCAACCAACCAACCACACTTGTATTGGTTTGTTAGCTTCCCAATCAACCAAACAACCAACCAACCACACTTGTGTTGGTTTGTTAGCTTCCCAACCAACCAACCAACCAACCAACCACACTAACTTGTAAGGCTTCATTATTTTCCAAAAAGGTGTATGAGTGAGTATCCACATTCACCAAATCTATCATTATAACAGTTAGATAATGATTGATTTATTGATTGATCACTTGCATAGTTTACTCACCAAATTATAAGTTAAATAATTCACCCATAATACATTTACTTACACAGCTAAGACATAAGACATTTATTTACACATGCAGCTAAGACATATGACATTTATACAGCTAAGACATAAGACATCTATTTACACAGCTAAGACATAAGACATTTACTTACACATGCAGCTAAGACATAAGACATTTATTTACACATGCAGCTAAGACATAAGACATTTACTTACACATGCAGCTAAGACATAAAACATTTACTTACACATACAGCTAAGACATAAGACATTTACTTACACACACAGCTAAGACATAAAACATTTACTTACACACACAGCTAAGACATATGACA
>JAWZYT010001380.1:105000-117500 GCA_034508575.1 Petrolisthes manimaculis
ACATTTTTCACTTTCTCTTTCTCTCTCTCTCTCTCTCACACACACACACAATACTAAATCATGTATGTACACAACAACACACTCTCTCTCTCTCTCTCTCTCTCTCTCTCTCTCTCTCTCTCTCTCACACACACACACACAAACACACAAACTCCTTAATAAACAATAACAACAACAAGTATGGACTAAGATATTGTGTGTGTGTGTGTGTGTGTGTGTGTGTGTGTGTGTGTGTGTGTGTGTGTGTGTGTGTGTGTGTGTGTAAGGATAAATAATAAACATATATAATAATTAGGGGATGGAACTGAGGATACTTACAAAATTATCCAGACAGACAGACAGACAGCCACTCAAACAACACTATACTCCTCCACCATCCATCCTTACCTGAAAAAATAAATAAATAAATATATAATAAATAAATAAATATATATGTATCATAAATAAATATGTAATAAATAAATAAATGTCATAAATAATATATGAATATAATAATTAAATCGTTAATAAAATAAGTAAGTTATATCTATGTCAATTGATTTTGATTTGTTTAGATTATACACACATATATAAACATATAAATAGTAAACATAAATATCAAAATACACACATGTCGACACCACAACATAATCCTACATATCTTAAAAATAAACATATAAATAGTATATATATATAGTATATATATAGTATATATATACCATATATATATATAGACCTACAGTATATTTATAGCCCAGACTACACACACACACATAATAAAAATAATAAAAAATAAAATAGTATAAAAAAAAATGGATTAGAGAGTTTTTTCACTCAGTTCGTTTCCAAATTCTTTTTTATTTTTATTTCTGTTGGATTATTATTAGTTTTTATTTTTTTCTAATTTCTGTAGGATTTTTTTTTTCTGTTGGATTATTATTATTTTTTTATTTTTTTATTTCTGTTGGATTATTATTTTATTTTTTTCTCTGTTGGATTATTATTATTATTATTATTTTTTCTGTTGGATTATTATTATTTTTTATTTTTATTTTTATTTCTGTTGGATATATATATATTTTTATTTCTGTTGGATATATATTTTTTTATTTTTTTTTTATTTCTGTTGGATATATATATATTTTTTTTTTTCTGTTGGATTTTTTTTTTAATTCTGTTGGATATATATATATATATATATTTTTTTTGGTGAGGGTTGAAAATTGGATGTGGAAGCCGCTCGCTCTGCCTCCATACAAAAGAAACCCATTTGTGCTTTCACGTCCAACATTCAAAGCACCACACACACACACACATACATACACACATATATATGACACACATACACACAGCACATATGAAGTAGAGGAGAGTAAGTGAGTGAGTGAGTGTGGATGTGAGTGAATAAGTGAGTGAGTATGGATGTGAGTGAGTGAGTGTGAATTAGAATAAGTGAGTGAGTGAGTGAGTGTGGATGCGAGTGAATAAGTGAGTGAGTATGGATGTGAGTGAGTGAGTGTGAATTAGAATAAGTGAGTGAGTGAGTGAGTGAGTATGGATGTGAGTGAGTGAGTGAGTGTGGATGCGAGTGAATAAGTGAGTGAGTATGGATGTGAGTGAGTGTGGATGTGAGTGAATAAGTGAGTGAGTGAGTGTGGAGTGGATGAGAGTAAAGTGTGAGTAAGTATAAGTGAGTTTGAGTGTATAAGTGAGGGTATAAGTAACCTTGGAGTGACGTGGACATTATAAAGGATGACACAATACCCTACTCACTTTATCACCATCATCATCACCATCTCCATCTCCTCCTCCTCCTCTATCTCCACCATACCACCTCCTCCTCCACCTCCTCCAGTAGTAATCAATGGGGTAGCCTTAAGTTGGGCATCACAGTTAGACAAAGTTCTGCCAAGCCTGGTAGAGTTAAAGTGATTGTTTCCTACTTTTCTGTACAAAAATTTCCTAGTCCGGCCTTTTTTCCTCCGGGTTAGGTACATTTTGAGGTGCTACTTGTCCTTGTAACTCCACCACCACCATCACCACCTCCGCATTCCACATTCATGTCACATTCAACCACCATGCACCACTATCCACTAATACTACCTTCATCTCCACTAACCTCCACTACACACACACACATACAACTCAAACCCCCACCCCCACCACCACTCTCTTCATCACTCTTTCACCACCTTCCATATCTTAATTATTCCTACCTCCACCACCACCACCACTACACTCCACATCTCCACCTTTATATCCACACTCTTTTACTCCCACTATTATCTCTCTCTCTCTCTCTCTCTCTCTCTCTCTCTCTCTCTCCACCTCCTCCTCCACCTTCACCTTCTCCCTCTTTCAAGGACATCTTCATTGTACTTGTTCTTGTTGTGAGTCAAACACACACACACACACACACCTTCTGTCTCTCTATACACACTGACACACACACACACACACCTTCTGTCTCTCTATACACACACACACACACACACACACACACACACACACACACACACACAATCACCAACACCAACAGAGAGAGAGTATGTGTGTGAGTGAGTGATTAAGAGTGCAAGTGTGTGTGTGTGTGTGTGTGTGTGTGTGTGTGTTGTAATAAAATGTTAACTACTCTAATAAGCGTTTGTTATACCAGTGAACATGTAGTGTGTGTGTGTGTGTGTGTGTGTGTGTGTGTGTGTGCATGACAAGTATGAGTGGGTGTATATCATGTGACCATTCTCGTTACACTAAAAAAAAAAAAAAAAAAAAAAAGAGAAACAAGAGAGACACACAAAAACAACAGTATATACTAAAAAAAAAAAACCTCTCCTCTTGTATTTACCCTTCCTGTTGTGTATGTGTGTGTGTGTGTGTGCGTATTCGGTTACATAGAGAATAATATAGGCAATGATATGTATTAGGTCTTGTTGTTGTTGTTGTTGTTGTTGTGTGTAGGGTATAGTGTGTAGGGTATAGTGTGTAGGGTGTGTGTGTAGTGTGTGTGTAGTGTGTGTGTGTGTGTGTGTGTGTGTGTGTGTGTGTGTGTGTGTGTGTGTTTACATATTTACACATCTACTGTATTATACTTATTTGTTTGTTTGGGGCATTTTCATTCATTCATTCATTCATTCATTCATACTCCCCTGCTCACTCACTCACACTTTCTCACTTTCACACAAACATTTACTCACTTTTCTTCACACACACACACACACACACAATTCACTCATAGGCCTACTTTACCTCACACACCACTTTTCATTTTCACACACAACACACACAAGTACTTAACCCCCAAACCATGCCCCCCTACACCCCCCCCCCAAGCCTGTCCCCTACCCCCACAACCCCTTAAATGCATCACTTACGAAAATTGTCCCTTATTCACGACCCCATCTCTCTCTTGACGTCAGTGGAGGTGGACATTATTATATTATATTATATTATATTATATTATATGTTGGTAAATCCTGTTGAATCCACCAATCAAATCCAAGCAACAGGATACCATTATATTTGTCTATTTGGTTCTGTTTCCAGGTATATTTTGGAGGAATCAAGGCACTCCAATGTACCAAAAGTATAAATTATTTTCTTAACTAAGCACACTACTTGCCTATTGTCCTCGCCTTCCTTAGTACAGTGAAATAAATATAATAAAATAAATACAAAAACAAGGTGAGAAAGGATGAAATGAGGGTGAGGAGTAAGTGACACACACACACACACACACACAAAAGGGATGGGAAGAAAGGAATGTGTTATAATTGCTGATAAAACACCTCTACATCACACACACACACACACGTTCTCTCTCTCTCTCTCTCTCTCTCTCTCTCACACACACACACAATGTTCTCTCTCTCCCTATCTATCTCTCTCTCTCTCTCTCTCTCACACACACACACACACACACACAAGGGCTGACCAACCACTTGACTGCCAATGCTGACTGAGTGAGTGAGTGAGTGAGTGATTGAGTGAAACTGAGTTGATGTGTTGGCAAATTGCTTATCACCAGTGTGCATGTGTGTGTTGAGGTTGTTGTTGTTGCAAGGTGTGTGAGTGTGTGTGTGTGTACTGCATGATGGGTGTGGTCCGCGTGTGTGTATGAGGGTGGGGGGAGGGGGGAGGCGGTACAGTACAGCGTGCGTGCGTGTTGGCTTGAGAGAGATGGACGGAGAGAGAGACAGAGAGCACGTGGGTGTGCGTGCATGTGTGTGTTTGGGTCGATAATGCAGTATGAAATAATAATAATAATAATAATAATAATAATAATAATAATAATAATAATAATAACAAGAACAAGAACAATAATAATAATAATAATAATAATAATAATAATAATAACATATATACTGTATATTTAAATTCTCTTCCCCTATCATTTTGTGTGTATAATTTGAATAACCCTGTATATTATTATGGAGTGGTGAGGAAAGGTGAATATTCAATGAGAAAGGAGAAAGTACTTTTTTTTTTTTTTAGTTACACACATTAGATTTCTACATATTACTATTACTACTACTACTACTACTACTACTACACATTAGATTTCTACATACTACTACTACTACTACACATTAAATATCTACATGTTACTACTATTACTATTACTACTAATACTACACACACACAATAGATTTCTACATATTACTATTATTACTATTATTACTACTACTACTACTACTACACACACACACACACTAGATTTCTCCTGATTTCACGTCATTGATAACCACAACAAAATCAAACAGGATACTATTATGTGAATCACGTATCTATGACACACACACACACACATACACACCCTGGGGCTACTAAAACCAGTCATTGAACCCCTTCCTTGCTTTAACACACACACACACATACATACATACATACATACATACACATATATACAGAGACATACATACATACACACATACACATACATACATAGACACACACATACATACACACACACACACAACTGTGTGTGTGTGTGTGTGTATGTTCTTGAAAACGGAAATGACACATATCCTTGTATAAATTTCCATGTACACACAAACACACAGGCAGCACATTTATATACAGAAGGAAACAAAACATTCGTCTTTACTTACATACAAACACACACACACTCACACACACACACACACACATATTGCTAACACCCCAACCTGACTCAACACACCACACACACACGTACGTCACAACAGTAGAAAAACAACAATACACACACACACACACATACTCACACACACACTCACTCACACACATACTCACACACACCCTCTCTCCCTCTCCCTCTATTTCTCTCTCTCACACACACACCACACAAACTCTCTCTCTCTCTCTCTCTCTCTCTCTCTCTCTCTCTCTCTCACACACACACACACACACACACATACACATCCAGGAAGCAATAGTAGGAAATTATTTGTACCAGGATTTGTTTATATAAATATTTGTTTAATTATTTATTTATGACTCAACTACGTAATCACACTACAATTATTTATTTGTTTATCTCCAACACGGATATATTAATTATTTCTATGTAGTCATCATCTAGAATAAATATATAAATAAGGATGTGTGTGTGTGTATGTGTCTATGAGTGTGTTATGAAAGTGTGTGTGTTTGTGTGTGTGTTATGAAAGTGAGTGTGCATGTGTGTGTGTTATGAAAGTGTCTACGTGTGTGTGTGTGTTATGTATGTGTATTTTGAAAGTGACTACGTGTGTATCCTATGAACGTGTGTGTGTGTGTGTGTGTCTATTGTTTAGTGTCACGCTTCCACACACTATAATCTGTCCTAGTCAGCTCCAGCCCTATTATAAGTGTACTGGCTTTCATCAGACCATTTATAAACACTTCAAAGCAATAAATAGTTAGTTAGTTAGTTGGTTTGTTTATACACACTTCAAAGAAATAAATAATGTTTGTTTGTTTACTTTTCCCTATACACACACAGGGTGATTCAGAAATGCGTGCTGAAAATCCGCAGGTGTATTCCTGGCCCATAATTGAATGTAAATTAGTCAATAACGATTTTGGAAATTCTCACTAGTTTATAAGTTCTAGTGCCTTGAAGGTTTGAACAGCCATGACACACATTTCTTGATAACTATCCCTGAAACTCCGTCCCTGGTCATTTTGCTGTGACTGTACACTCTACAGCTTTTGTCCTATTCTTTAGTAACTTTTATTGTGTTTCCACACATATACAGAAAAAGAGAGAGAGAAACACATACACGCACAGCAAGAAGATACATACATACATACATACATACACACGGACAGACACACACACACACACACTAGCTGGCACCACAACGTCTCAGCCATGACCCCTCCCTCCCCCCCCATAAGATCGATACTCGCTTATAAAACACACACACACACACACAAACCTCACTTATAAAATCACACACACACACACAAACTTCACTTATAAAATCACACACACACACACACACACACACACAACACACACACAACATTCATTCACACACACACACAACACAACACACATGTATGTATGTATGTATGTCCCCCTATTCACCCCCCCCCCCCCTTAATTTAGGCAACTCTACTGTACTGGTGTAAACAAAAACAAAAACAAAACCAAGAGTTGTTTACACCTTTTGTTTACATGTTTTTGTTTACATGTTTTCGTTTACATGTTTTAGTTTACATATTTTTGTTTACATCTTTTAGTTTACATATTTTTGTTTACACATTTTGTTTACATGTTTTTGTTTACACCTTTTGTTTACATCTTTTTGTACACACCGTCACCATAAATTTTTGAGAAGCGGAAAAAAAAAAAAAAACAACCATCCCATATATTATTATTTTTACACACTTTTTTGAACACCTACAATTCAGCCTCTCATTGAATGTCTGTAGCCTAAATACTGTACAGTACATAAAGGTACATACATACATACAGCTGCTCTCTCTTTATAATAACACATATAAAATAAAAGCAAAAGGAAGAGAGGAAAACTATGACAAAAAAAAAAAAATAATAAAAAAAAATAAATAAAAAAATAAAAAAATCATATTAATAAAAATACCATTCCCCTCCACTCTGTCACCCCCCCCCCCCAACTTTTACCCTCCCCCCCCGCCCCTATGCCCTCACCCATATCCTTATCTACTACTGTAGGCTAGTTGTCCTTTATGCAATTCCACCCTTATTTTTTTTATTACCACCCACTACCCACCCTCCCACCCACCCACTAACTCACCCTTCTGTCCACCTTTCCACACACCTTACACACCCAACACCCTATACACAGAATATCACGTTTATTCACACAAACACACACACACACACAAACACACACAAACATACATTATACACACACACACACAAACATACATTATACAAACACACACACACAAACACACATATACAAACACACACACACAAACATACATTATACACACACAGACACACACAAACATAAACACACTATCCTCACTACTACTACCACTACCACCAGCATGTTTATCATTCCCAGTAACCCCACAACTTCAACACACTGTCATTCATTTACACTTGTACATCATTTTAACTCAACATCACAACCACCACCACCAACACCACCCATTCATTCATTCACCTACAATACAAGCTCATTTATTTATTCCCACACACACACACACACACATGCAAATTAACATGACAACCACCACCCACCCTCTGCTTTCCATCCCACACCTCTAAAAGTCTAAACATTGGGTCATCTCATTTATTTCCACTTAACACACCAATAAACAGGTTTCCCTCGCTATCACCTTTCGACCACCTGCTCTCCATCACACACACACACACACACACACACACCCCTACATAGTATTTTCATTCATTCCCATTCACACACAAAACAAGTTCTCCTCCCACCAGTCACCACCACCACCATCATCACCCCAATACAGTATCTCATTAATTCCCACTCACACAAACACACACACAATTTATCCTCACCTTCACCACCTATCAACATCTACTACTACTACTTGGACTTTCAATATTTCTTCCTTTCCTCATTCTTAATCATAAGACAACATTAAAATTCTGTACAGTATATCCTTCCAATGTCACTATAATAGGTTAGACTTTTTTCAGTTTGTTCTCACATTCACTGTCAAGGTTGGTTCTGCCAGCTGTAGTCGGAAAATGGGAGGTTAGCGAGTCGTTCAAACATTGCCACGAAACACACACACACACACACCATTATTGAAGGAGCTTGTTTTGTGTCATAATCAGGAGGAATCAGAAGCCACCACCAGGTCTCATTCATACACGATAAGGAAGAAGTACAGTGTTGGCAAATCTGGAGCAACTGATTCCTCCAAACTATTCCAAACAACAGGACTCATTTATTTTTGTCCATCTGGTCCTGTTTCCTGGCATATTTTGGAGGAATCAAGGCACTCCAATGTACCAAAAGTATACTCTACCCTTAATTCCACTAAAGTAAAGTACAGTATGCCAGAAAACAGGACCAAATTAACAAATATTTATGATTAATGATAACGGTGGTCTGTTGCTTGGAATACTGTAGTTTGTATGATTCAGTTGCACTAGCTTTACCATCACTGAAATCTTCCTCTTTAGTGACATTATATCATCCTTTACGTTGTCGCTCCTGACCTTTACATTTCCACCGACTGATTCTACTTCCTGGTAGAAAAGGAATTAGTTATAGACTCTTTCACCGACCGACCAACATCTCCCGGCATGGCACATATATTATCCGATACACCGACATTTTTCTCGACCAATTCACTTCCTGGTAGAAAAGGAATTAGTTAATTAGTAATAGAGTCTTTCACCGACCGACCAATCACCACGTAACATCCATCTCTGGGCACTAAACAAACAAACAAACAATCAAACAATCAATCAATCTCCCGCCGCACATATATTATCCGATACACCGACATTTCTCTCGTCCAATTCCCTTCCTGGTAGAAAAGGAATTAGTAATAGAGTCTTTCACCAATCGACCAATCACCACGTAACGTCCATCTCCCGCCGCACATTCGTTATACCGACATTTCTCTCTCTAGCCTTGAACTTCACACCGGCAAAAAACACCCCGCCCCGTGTGGAAAAAAAAGTTTGAGTTTAGGTGTTTTAATTTTCTATGTATGTCTGTAACTGTTGTTGGTTATGTGTCTTCTTGAATAATAGTTAAAATTAAAACATCATCATCATTCATCAATACGGACATACAGTATATACAAACAAACAATAGACTAATAATTATCAACACCACTTCAAAACTTAACCAACATCATCTAGATGACCTCTATACTGTAACACAACTTGTCAATACAATTACTCTTAAAAAAAACAAAAAAAAATCCTTTACCCAACATTCCCGAAAAAAAAAAAAAAAAAAAAAAAAAAAAACACACACACACACACAAGTTGGAGAAAGTCAAGAATGCTACAGTCATACACAAAAGGTAAAGAGAGATAGAGATAGAGATAGAGATAGAGATAGAGATAGAGAGAGAGAGAGAAAGAAAGAGAGAGAAAGAGAGAGAGAGAGAGGGAGAGAGAGAGAGAGAGAGAGAGTGAGAGTAAGTGAGAAATAGAGAGAGAGAGAGAGAGGAACAGGTGCTCAGGTACATTTCATCACATATTCACTATTGATACATTAACCTTGTATGACATAAATGGGTCGACTTTATCTGAAATATCCACCACTAGATTGAAAGGATAAGGCCTAATTTTAACTTTTAATTATAGAAAACTGAAATATTATGGCTAACATTACGATATTTTGGAAGTTTACAACGAACTGAATTAATACATATTTTTGACCGAGCAATAGGCAAAAATTTTATTAATTAGCTTAGGCCTGTGTACCGTACCAAGAGTTACAGGGGAAGACAAGCTCTCTCTCTCTCTCTCTCTCTCTCTCTCTCTCTCTCTCTCTCTCTCTCTCTTGATACACCTTAGTCAGCCTGTCTCTCACTCTGCACTCATCTCACACACACACAAATTATCCTAACCTTCACTTCCTTCCACCATACCAACCAACCATCTACTTCCAATAATTCTACTGTACACCCAAACACAGTACTTTAACTTTTCCCTGTTATCTCATCCAATCCTTCAACTAAATTGTTTCTATGTTCCAGGTCTCTTAATCCCCACATTCTCCATTTCCCTCACTATCAAAATACCCGAAAACTGGATATTATATTTGGGTCCCAGAAGCGATCTGTACACGTATACTCGGTGCTAGAATATATCCCAAATACAGGCCTATACTGTACTGTCCCTTCACTAATTTACTATATTATTATTTACTATTTATATCATCCTTTTCTCAAGATACTGTACTGTCTTAGCATCCTACCATCTTTATCTTTCACATCCCTGCCATCTTCCATTATCCTTTCCTCTAATTCACTCCATTTCACATTTAAATTTATTCCTTTTTCATCACCCACTCACTGTGTTTGCAATTTTTTAAAACTCTCTCTACACTGAAAAATTCTTAAAAAACAAAAGTATAAAATTTAAATAAAGAAACAAAATTATAGCCAAATCACACCTGCAGTCCCCTCTCTCATCTTGACTATTATCAGAGCAGGTGTGGGGAACTATAACAACAACAACAACAACAACAATTATAACAACAACAATTTGGCTTCCCTATCATTTTTACGGTTTCTTAGGCCTATATTGTTACACTTCCTTGCTATATCAATAACTCAGTGAAATTTGAGACTTTAAATTATTAAATTATTAAAAAAAAGTACTTCAACAGATCTAGGCCTATGCAGAATAAGTAAATAATGCAGAGATATCCATTAATTTTGGCAACTGCATTTTCATATTTGTGTACGTAAACTGTATGAGCCGATCTCTTATGTCTTTGCCAGGATTTTTTCCACTGATAATATATTGTAAACAACATAGAATATACAGTACCGGTACTGTAACTCATTTCATCTAACACCATATACAGTACAGTCATCCCTCCGCTATCGTGCCTAATTGGTACTGTAAGTAGCACGTGATAGCGGAATTCACGATAGCGGAATTTAATAACTAATGGGAATAATTGAAATTGGTTCCCAGTCCCTCATATTTCAAGATTTTTCCTCCCTAAACATGTTTTTGTTTTACTAATATTTCTTTGCATATAATGAAAACTAAAGTAGATTAGTAAGAAAATAGCATTTTTAACCTAATACAGTATATAAAAAAAAGGTAGGTAGGTAGATAAGGTAAGGTAAGAACAGAGTGGAAGAGTATGTAAAGGAGAGAAACATGAGGGGGAGGGGACTGAGTAAGGAGGGAGTGTTGGAACAGGGAAAGATGGAGACTTTTCAGTCGTGGTCACCCCCTTGGGGGGAGATCCCGGAGGGAACGAGGCGTCAGAGCTATAGATAAATAGATAGATAGATAGAAGGTAAGGTAAGGAGGTAAGGAGGTAGGTAGGTAGGTAGGTAGGTAGGTAGGTAGGTAGGTAGGTAGGTAGGTAAGTAGGTAGGTAGGTAGGTAGGTAGGTAGGTAAGTAGGTAGGTAGGTAGGTAGGTAGGTAGGTAGGTAGGTAGGTAGGTAGGTAGGTAGGTAGGTAAGTAGGTAGGTAGGTAAGTAGGTAGGTAGGTAAGTAGGTAAGTAGGTAGGTAGGTAAGTAGGTAGGTAGGTAGGTACTGGAAGCTACCAAAACATTACTACTGTACTATACATACCTGCCATGCAATGTGAGGACCATCAGAAGCTGTTGTGTCTTTTCAAAAGTTTGTTTTTACATCCACAACGTCCACAGTCGTCACGCACGTATCACTGGAATGTAAAGAATAATATGGTGTTATGTGCTGGTAAATGATTGGTCTATTGGTCTGGTAAATCATTATAAAAGAAAAGGTATATCTGTATAAGAGGTTCACATGGCAAACATTTACAATTTGTGTATATTATTGCACTTATTTTTGGTATAATAGCATATAGAAAATTTGGGGTGTGTGGGAGTAAGGGACAGGCTTGGTGAGGGGTTTTGGGGGGGTGCGGGAGTAGGACCATAAATGAGACAGGCTTGGGACCTTTGGGGCAGGTGCGGGAATAGGGGACAGGCTTTCTACCCCTCCAAGCCTGTCCCCATACTCCCGCACCCCCCCCCCAACCCAACCCCTAATTCCCGCACCCCCCAAGCCTGTCCCCTAATTTAAACCCCCCACCACTGATAATGACATACGAGAAGTGTATTATGTTACCTTACTCAGTATCACTAACACACTCACTCCACGCCCACCACTAACACACACACACACACACACATTTAAAACAAACACACATTAAAAACACACACACAATCCCCATAAATTACTACTACTACTATGTACCAAATAATAATAATAGCCTGGCGTAAATAATAGGAAATAACGAGTGAATAATTATTTTATACGATTTCCCAACATGAAAAACAAAACAAATGCCGGCATCTTTGTTATTATTATTATTTACACACATACATACATACACACACATA
>JAWZYT010001380.1:127500-132500 GCA_034508575.1 Petrolisthes manimaculis
AATAATAATAAATAATAATAATAATAAATAATAATAAAAATAAATAATAATAAAAATAAATAATAATAAAAATAAATAATAATAAAAATAAAAAATAATAAAAATAAATAATAATAAAAATAAATAATAATAATAAATAATAAATAATAATAATAAATAATAATAAATAATAAATAATAATAATAATTAATTATAAATAAATAATAATTATAAATAAATAATAATTATAAATAAATAATAATTATAAATAAATAATAATTATAAATAAATAATAATAAATAAATAATAATAAATAAATAATATTAAATAAATAATATTAAATAAATAATAATAAATAAATAATAATAAATAAATAATAATAAATAAATAATAATAAATAAATAATAATAAATAAATAATAATAAAAATAATAAATAATAATAAAAATAATAAATAATAAAAATAATAAATAATAAATAATAATAATAATAATAAATAATAATAATAATAAATAATAATAATAAATGATAATAATAAATGATAATAATAATAAATGATAATAATAATAAATAATAATAATAAATAATAAATAATAATAAATAATGAATAATAATAAATAAAAAAATAAAAAAATAATAAAAATAAATAATAAAAATAAATAATAATAATAAATAATAATAATAATAAATAATAATAATAAATAATAACAATAATAATAATAACAATACTAATAATAAATAATAATAATAATAAATAATAAATAATAAATAATAAATAATTAATAATAATAAATAATTAATAATAATAAATAATTAATAATAATAAATAATAATAATAATAAATAATAATAATAATAAATATAATAATATTAAATAATAAATAATGAAACGAAGAAACGAACTTCTACAAGAAATAGTCAGTGAATTGAATAGTGACTCAAGAAACAAAAGGCCAAAACTAAATAAGGAATATAAGAACTTAATAAATATAACGGATACAGAGTCGAGACAACAAAACCCCGAACAGATAAAACGGAAAATAATGCAGTGGGAGCAACAAAAATGGGAAGAAGAATAACAGAGCAAAAGCAAGCAGTATAAAAATCTACACGAAATGGAGGAAGGAAATAGAGAAACAAAGAGGAAATCTACGACAACACAACTGCTTCAATCACGCTATTTAATTTTAGGTTACTCCCGCACCTCACCTAATAATCTAAACCAAACCTAACACTCCATGCTACCCTAACCTAACCTAACCTCACCTCACCTCACCTAATCTAAAAACTAACCACCCTTCCCTTAAATGTCACACAAACACCTTAAACCTAAATGATAGAAGATTTACAAATGAAAACACTAAATGTATAAATTGTGAAGAACCGTATGAGAATCTTATACACTTTCTACTTGAATGTCCAGGTTATAAAAAAAAAAAAAAAAAAAAAAAAAAAAAAAAAAAAAAAAAAAAAACTACAACAACCGCACCAAGAAGAAGATAAGGACGAAATATTGGGGAAACTTCTATTCGACAGTACCAACTTGGAAAATATTAAAGAAGGAATAAATCACAAATTTTGGAGAAAGAGAGAAAAGGCAAGAAAGCAACAACAAAAAATACAGCAACGACAACAATAATCAGAACTACAGAGGGGCCGTTACAAAAGTTCATCATCATACACACACACTATACAGTCCATACAAACACATAAACCTTAATTAAATAGTTTATAATAATATATAATTATGCGCGACACTGTATTTTATCCATGTTAAATCTACACCCTATGTTAGGTTAGGTTAGGTCACGGTAGTTTGCTCTGGTACATATTAAGTTAGGTTAGGTTAGATTAGGTTAGGTTAAGTTAGGTTAGGTCACAGTAGTTAACTCTGGTCCACATTAAGTTAGGTTAGGTTAGGTCACAGTAGTTAACTCTGGTCCACATTAAGTTAGGTTAGGTTAGGTCACGGTAGTTAACTCTGGTCCACATTAAGTTAGGTTAGGTTAGGTCACAGTAGTTAACTCTGGTCCACATTAAGTTAGGTTAGGTTAGGTCACAGTAGTTAACTCTAGTCCACATTAAGTTAGGTTAGGTTAGGTCACAGTAGTTAACTCTAGTCCACATTAAGTTAAGTTAGGTTAGGTTAGGTCACAGTAGAACAAGACCCTGAATATGATCTGGATATAGAGGCCTAAACCTGCGTCCAGTACCGTACTACTGTAAGGTTCTGTAAGGTAAGGTTACAGTAGTTAATAATTCAGTACTTACCGTCTGTTGTCTTGTTGGTTATTCTATGTTCAACTCCACCAGTAGATGTTGCTCCACACATGGCCTCTCTCATTATTATTAAGCACTTGTAATTCTAATATACTTCATGTTGTAACAATATAATCACTTGTAATACTAATATACTTCAAGTTGTAACACTATAATCACTTGTAATACTAATATACTTCAAGTTGTAACACTATAATCACTTGTAATACTAATATACTTCAAGTTGTAACACTATAATCACTTGTAATACTAATATACTTTATCTTGTAATACTATGCTGAATTTCATAGCATTATTTTGGAGTATATAAATTGTTCCTGAATACACACATCCACTTTCCAATTGGGCACACACACAGTATATTGGTATAGAGTATATACCAATATATAACTTTATATATATATAGTTGTAGTTGTAATGAGAACACTGTTTCTTTAAATCTATAAATCACGGAGGAGCGACAAGTCCTCTCGACACGGAGGCCACTAGTGGAATGGCGATGGTGGGAGGGTTCAAGTCCAACGGTTATAAATTTTTTTTTTTTTTCTACCTGGCCTTGCCCAACCGACCACAAGGTTTAACGGTTTTCCTGGGTGTGTGTGTGGTGAGTTGCTCAATACTCTAAACTACTTTATCTTTTTTTTATGCTTGTTATGAATTAGTGGAGGCTATTCAAGAACATTAGTTTGTGGTGTATACGATGTGTGGTATGGTACGAAGGCTCTATAGACAAACAACAACATTAGGGCCATTCGTACCATTACCATACCATCGTACAATACCATGGATAGAGTAAATTCAGGCATACGATATCATTGTTTGTTTTGGTCGTTATGAGATTAGAGTCGGTAGTTTGTCACGCCGATTATTATTATTATTTTTTTAAGGCTAGTTTCACAGTGGCTTAATTAAGGAGAGGATATAGTTTTGACATTTTTGGAGATTACTATTCCTCCAAACTATTCCAGGCAAAAGGATACCATTAATTTTCTTCATCTGGGTCTGTTTCCTGGCATACTTTGGAGGAATCAAGGCACTCCAATCTATCAAAAGTATACAAAATAATAATTAGTAGGTTTGTTATGATCCTACACAATCAAATTACAACCACACTTGTTATTTGGTTCGTTAGGATTCTCACCAACCATGTATGTACCATTTTCTGAACCTGATTTGATCACTAATGAAGACTCTAGTTTATTATAAAATTAAAGTCTAATCTAATCTAATATTTACTTTGTAGTATGCATTACTGAAACTGTGTGAAATTTGCATAGATGGGGCTATATTACTTTAGATACTGAAATATATTATGTTCATATGAGGATAAAGTAAGCACGTGACATACTCTACATTAGTGATACGTAATTTTAGTGGTTATAATTATTACAAATTGACAAATGAAAGCTATGATCAGTATGAATATGAATATTACATGTACAACTTCCAAAGAAGAACTGATGGTGTATGAAAATTACCTTTGATGGCAACAACTATACTTTAAATTACTCTTTTTCGTACCGTAATTTCGTACCCAATATCGTACCAATGCCATAAATTACATCTGTAAAATTAATCCATTATATGAACCACCTCTGTAAACAGTTCCTTGTCCAAACTCAAGATTAAGTTCCCATAATTGTGTCTTTTGTTTTGTTATTAGTAAATATCACTGTAAGTATAGATAATATTACTATAAATAGAGTAATTAATATAAGTGTGTGTGTGACTGTGGGACTTGCACTAGGTTATCAAGGGTGAAGGCTGTAGTATAGGATATTATTACAAGGCAATGAGACATACATACATACACCATCAGAATTGAAGGATAAATTAGAACTGCAATTTTTTTTTTTCCTGTTAGCAGGTGCAGTAATATGAACTTATATAATAGACTACAGTATACTGTACACATTTTTCATATTTGTCTTGGAATCAACTAAAAAAATCGACCAATAAAACATTAAGAGGAAATACTAAACAGACGTTAATATAAACTGGATAAAAGAAAGTTAAACCTTAAAGTAGAACGTTCGTCAAGAAAATTAATTAGTTGCTTTTACATCTGGATATTAGGTTATTCTTGACAGAGGACAGTGGAATGTATATTCGAATTTTTAATAAGGTACGGAAAGGGTACGGAAAGAGTACGGAAAAGACCCCCCCCCAAAAAAAAAAAATAACGTAATTTCGTACCATACCGTACTTAACAAAAATGATCGTACCGTAATTTCGTACCGTACTTTTAGATTAAAAAATAACATACCGTACCGTAATTCCGTACCGTAAAGTCGTGGTTAATAATAATAATCCACATATGGGTAACTTTAACAATCTACTGTGTAATGTATTCATGTTCACATAATATTATAATGTTATTGTTTTAAGTAGTGTGTAGCTGCTTGTATTAAATTAAAAGATGGTAGTTAACGTGTGTGTGTGTGTGTTATTGTTTTAAGTAGTGTGTAGCTGCTTGTACTAAATTAAAAGATGGTAGTTAACGTGTGTGTGTGTGTGTTATTGTTTTAAGTAGTGTGTAGCTGCTTGTACTAAATTAAAAGATGGTAGTTAACGTGTGTGTGTGTGTGTTATTGTTTTAAGTAGTGTGTAACTGCTTGTAGTAAATTAAACTATGATATTTTACCTATTTATTGGAAAGTTTATCATCTAAGGAACAGAGGGAAGCTGTCAAAATCTTACGTGAGTTACCCCTATATGGATGATTATTTTTGACCACGACTGT
>JAWZYT010001380.1:135000-142500 GCA_034508575.1 Petrolisthes manimaculis
GTATAATCTATTTTATGTATTATCTATTGTATATATGTATGTATAATCTATTGTATTTATGTATGTATGTATAATATACTGTATATATGTATGTATAATCTATTGTATTTATGTATGTATGTATAGTCTATTTTATGTATGTATGTATGTATGTATAATAATATAGACCACAGCAGACTACCGGGACCTAACCTGGGCAAACTACCGGGAAATAACCGTGGTAAAAATAATGAAAGTTAGGTAGGAAATGACCACCACGGGCAGGGGGAAAATAAATGGGACTTAACCGGATCTGGCAACACTGAAGTACACACACACACACACAAACAAGAATTGAGCTGGTGTGGTGTTTTAATTAAAGTTATCCATTTTATTTCCTATCATAGAAAACGTACCGGAGGAACCGTTTTCTTTGTTACCTGTTGTGGTGAGAGAGAGAGAGAGAGAGAGAGGGAGAGAGGAAGAGAGAGAGAGAGAAGAAAAGAGAAAACAAGAAGAGAAAGGAAAAGAAAAGGAGAGAGAGAGAGAGAGAGAGAGAGAGAGAGAGAGAGAGAAGGTACGAAAAAATAAATAATACTGAATTGAATAGAAATATATATATATATGTTTTGTGTATTAAATCAATCTCTGGAGTAAATGATTCCTCCAAACTATTCCAGGCAACAACAGGATATTATTATTATTATTATTATTATTATTATTATTATTATTATTATTATTATTATTATTATTATTATTATTATGATTATTATTATTTGTTATTTATTATTATTATTATTATTATTATTAATTGGTTTGGTGTTAGGTAGGTTCAATTATAATTATGTGTGTGTGTGAGTGTGTGTGTGTGTGAGTGTGTGTGTGTGTGTGTGTGTGTGTGTGTTTCGTGGCAATATTTGAAGGTCTAATTTATCTCTAATTTTTTTACTACACCCTTAAAATTAATTGGTATTTCCTTCTACTTCCTTTTTATCTGTTTCTTCTCTCTGTCCCTCCTTTCCTTCTATTTATTTCCTGTTTACTGTCCCTCCTCTTTATCACCTTCTCTCTGTTCCTCTTTTCCTTCTATTTCCTTCATTCCTGTTTACTGTCTCTCCTCTCTATCACCTTCTCTCTGTCCCTCTTTTCCTTCTATTTATTTCCTGTGTGTGTGTGTATGTGTGTGCATGAAGAAGTGTGTGTGTGTGTGTGTGTGTGAAGAAGTAAGTGTGTGTGTAAGTGTGTAAGTGTGTGTGTGTGTGTGTGTATGTGTGTATCCCATCTCTCCCCGGGGCATCCACTCATCGCCACCCTTCCCAAATCTCAACTCACTCTCTCCATACCAACCAACAACCAGTTACCACATCTCTCCACACACACACACACACACACAACACACACACATACACACACAATAAACATCACCAACAATTACCAGTCCATGTCTCTTAATCATCCATAAATACAAGTGCAATAAAAACAATACAAACAATAATAATAATAATAATAATAATAAAAATATCGTCCCAGCTTGCAACTAGCATACGTATTTTCCTTCCTTTTTTTTTTTTTTTTTTTTTTGTCTTCCCATGTTCTCTCTGACTTGGGGGGGTTTGGGGGGGGCAGGAGTAAGGGACAGGCTTGGGGGGGGACTGGGGGGATGCGGGAGTAGGGGACAGGCTTGGTGGGGTTCTTAAGGGGGTGTGGGAATAGGGGGACAGGCTCAGTTACTATTGTGTATGTATGTTTGTATGTTGTGTTGTGAACAGAAGGCATGTGTGTGTGTGTGTGTATGTGTGTGTGTGTGGAGGTCACGCACAGAGGTCCCTCCTTGCTCTGTGTGTGTGTGTGTGTGTGTGTGCTGGAAAAGAAATCACACACACACACACACACAGATAGACACACACACAGAGAGCTGGCATGGTAAGTTGAGAGGCTGCAGCAAAATTAGTAGTAGTAGTAATAATAGTAGTAGTAGTAGTAGTAATAGTAGTAGTAGTAGTAGTAGTAGTAGGACTGTACGAGGAGTAAGAAGAGGAGGGGATTTTCCAGCCTCACAACAGAGAGAGAGTCTGTATCGAAGTGTTGTGTTGTGTTGTGTTGTGTGGTGTTGTGTTGTGTTGTGTTGTGTTGTGTGTTGTGTTGTGTTGGGTGTTGTGTTATGTAGTGTTGTTGTGTTGTGTTGTGTTGTATGGAATAATCACAGTATATACATAACCCTCTGCATTTATTTATGTATATATAGACAACTCGAGTGGTGGTGGTATACATACATACATACATACATACAGCTGGGCATGAGAGTGTAAAGAACAATAATAAGCGACGAGGAGGGATACTAGAGAGAGAGAGAGAGAGAGAGAGAGAGAGAGAGAGAGAGAGAGAGAGTTTGTGTGTGTGAGTGTGTGTGTATGTGAGAGAGAGTGTGTGTGTGCATATGTGTGAGAGACGAGAGATATAGTGTGTGTGTGCATGAGAGAGAGAGAGAGAGAGAGAGAGAGAGAGAGAGAGAGAGAGAGAGAGAGAGAGAGAGAGAGAGAGATAGAGAGAGAGAGACAGAGAGAGAATTTCATGTGTGTCGAGTGCCAAAATTGTGGTAGTAGTAGTAGTAGTGGTAGTGGTGGTAGTGGTAGTGGTTGGGTCGGTTTGGTAGCAGCAGTGTATCTTCGCATCCCAACCCAACAACAACAACAACAACAACAATCATACACACACACACACACACACACAACTATACGTAAGTCAAGTTAAGTTAATTATCTCTTATAATTATATCCTTAGCTTCGGGAGATGTGTGAGAGAGAGAGAGAGAGAGAGAGAGAGAGAGAGAGAGAGAGAGAGAGTGTGTGGGAGAGCAAGAGAGAGAGAGTGTGTGTTTGTGTGTGTGTGTGTGTGTGTTTGTGTGTGTGTGTGTGTGTGGTAGCCTGGAAGTCGTCACGTGTGTGTGTGATAATAATAATAATAATAACAATAATAATAATACTAATAATAATACTAATAATAAACGGTTTATTGAGTAGAATGCATCCCTGAGATTGAAAATATACATAGGTAACTTCATTAACTATACTTTAACTTTCCCTATAAACTCTGAAACCAATATTCTACAATACTATATAACTCTCCTTAAATTAAACTAACTCTCCTGTATTTTTGTCATTGTCAGTTAGCTATACGAGGTGACACAGGCGAGGGAGAGACGGTAACAACAACAACAGTACCAGGACCTGCAAAAACTGTATCTCCACCACCACCAAGAGAGTGAGAGACGGTAACAAGAACAGTACCAACACCTGCAAAAACTGTATCTCCACCACCACCACCAAGAGAGTGAGAGACGGTAACAACAACAGTACCAACACCTGCAAAAACTGAGAAGGGGTCGTGATGGAGGTGGTCGAGTTACCCAGTATATGGAAGAAGGAACAGGAGGAAAATATACACAATTTTAACCACGGACATTGCCGCTGTCAGACTGAAGAAGGGGAAGGAGGAGGGGGTGAAGGGGGGGCGCCGCACCAGGATAAACGCCCCCCTCCCCCCCTCATTGATAACGTAGAAACAGTCACACTTCAAAAATCAACCTATTACAGTCGTGTGTCGAATGAGGTTAGTTTGTTGTTGTTATTGTTATTATTATTATTATTATTATTATTATTATTATTATTATTATAGTTTGTTGAAAAGCAGACAGTAATAATATTTTACTGTCTGCTTGTCAACAAACTATATATAACTTTTTTTGCTAACTTTCCTTCCTGTTGTATGTATCTCACACAAAGTAGCAAGGTGTATCAGATTCATGTGTGATTAACTGTACATACACACTACATACACACTACATACACACTACATACACACTACATACACACTCTCTTTTCCCTGCATACATGTCATATTTTTACTGGAGATATATATATACATTTTAACACTATAGGCCTTTAATTTACTGCCTATATATAGATAGATTGTAGTGTGAGGAAGGGAAGAGTAGTGTGAGTGTAGTGTGAGTATAGTGTGGGAGTATAGTGACATGCAGACAACAACAACAACAACAACAACAACAACAACAACAACAGATTTGAAAGGGACAGTATTGAGAATAACTTAAATTAGGTTTGATAAGGAAGAGAGTAGATGTAAAGAGACAATTAATCTGTACATTGTATTTGTAGTATAGTCAGTAGCAGTCAAACTCGTATATATCACGAAAATAAAGTAATAATAGGCACTGAGAATTTAAAATGTAGTGTTTGTGTTGTGTTGTTGTTGTTGTTGGCAGGGTGTGTGTGTGTGTGTGTGTGTGTGTGTGTGAGAGAGAGAGAATGTGCATGTGTGTGTGTGCATGCGTGTGTGTGTGTGTGTGCGTGTTTCTTGGGGAATCTTGGCACAGTCTGTATGTATGTACAATATGTGTGTGTGTATGTTTGTATGTATGTATGTGTGTGTGTATGTGGTTTTCAATTGATTTGTATGTGTGTATGTATGTATGTATGTGTTGAAATGCTGTGTATATATATGTATGTATGTGTTTTGAAAATGTGTTTGTATATTTTATCTGTGCTGTTGAAAAGCTCTGTATGTGTGTATGTATATAAATATATATAATGTTCTGTCTGTACTGTATATATGTATCTCTGTATGTATGTATGTATATATGTACTGTTCTATGTGCAGTGTGTGTGTGTGTGATGGTTTTGTATGTATCTCTGTATGTATGTATGTATATGTACTGTTCTATGTATATATCTATATATAAAGTGCTATTAAAAAGCTATGAAATAAATACTAATAATTAATACTAATAATACAAATAGTGTGTGTGTGTGTGTGTGTATGTGTGGTGAAATAAATACTAATAAATAGTCTATAGCAGTGTGTGTGTGTGTGTGTGTGTGTGTGTGGTTTTTGAAAGAGGGGGTCGGTGGTATTTGGGACTGAAGGGATAGACAGCAATACATAAATACCCAGAACATACACACACACACACATTCCATTTTCCAAGATTTCGGGAAATTTGGAAGCGGTCTGACAGAGAAACATAAACTTGGGTGTTCGCTCTCCCTTCTCTTCCCCAGAAACTGTTACGCCCCCTCCTCTCTCCTCTCTCCCACCCCTCCACCCCCTCCCCTACACCCCCCGACACGCTCCCCCCATCCCTCCCCCCACTCCCACTCCCACCACCAACCTGCGTGCGTGTGTGTGTGTCTGTGTGTGTGTGTATGAGCGAAAACTGTAGGGGTTCTTTCCTTTCCTCATCGCGTTATTTCAATATTTTTCGTGTTGTGTTATTTTCTCCTCTCCTCCAACCTACCTACCTACCTACCTACCTACCAACCACAAATACCTATCTATCTACCACCCACATACCTACCTACCTACCAACCACAAATACCTATCTATCTACCAACCAACCACAAATACCTATCTATCTACCAACCACCAACATACCTACCTACCTACCACCCACATACCTACCAACCAACCAACCACCCACATACCTACCTACCTACCACCCACCCATCCACATACCTACACCCAACACCCAACCCAACACACACACACACACACACACAATATTATAGCAAGCAACGATGACGGTAGTGAATTAAGTTATTATTATTATTATTATTATTATTATTATTATTATTATTGATTGATTAAAATTAGGCGCCGTACCAGCGAGTTCATATAACGCCAGAAAAAGGTGAAGGAGAGGTAGGAAATATAATAAAATGAGGGCCGAAGGAGCGCCAAAACCCTTATAGCACTGACCACATCACTGCAGGGGAAGTAAAAATAAAAATATAATGATAAAAAAATAAAAAAAATCTGTTTTTCTCGAATAAATAAATAAATAAATAAATATGTTTTTCTCTATAGCTTAGGTCCGATACGATGAGTCCGATACGATGAGTCCATAGATAACACTACAGAGGCATCGTATCGGTACCACGGCATCGTATACACCACCATCATGGACTGTTCTTGCCCAAAACACACAAACACACACACATATATAATAGTACTATTGAGAGTGGTAGGGGGGAGGGGGGAGGGGGAGGGACAGAAGAGGGAAAGGGCAACCACCTCACCCCCCCAAAAAAAACACACACACACACACACACACGCCAGTCACGCCCAAGTTCCAACCCTCCACCCCCACCCCACCCTCCTCCTCCCCTCCCCTACTCAAAACACACACACACACACTCTCACTCTCACTCTCTCTCTCTCTCTCATTTTTTTTTAAAGATTATACAGAAACTTACAATAAAGACTAATATTTTGTTTAATTAACTCTATTTGACGATACATATACTATACATATACATATACTAAATATAATTCACACACTACTGTTCTTTAGACCCTCAATATTGTTACAATTAAGTAATATTTGTGACCACTACAGTACTACATTCTACACTCGAATCAATGAGAATCAAATTACTACACACACACACATATCTTGATAACATAGCAGAATGAAGTACAATTAAGCACGCAGACAAATAATTATGTTATGACTTACTTAAATCCACCAAATCGAGAATGGCGTATCAGAAGTTCCTCCAATTGGTGAGTAACTGAACAGAGGTCGAAAAAATAATAAAAATGAGTCTTCTAAACCTCTCAACGTTGAAAATGGTTTGGAAAATTCACTTGTTCGAACTCTCTTTTCAGTAGCTCACCAACACTGCTTGTACCCTGGTCAAACACTATCACCCATGGTTGTAAAGTGATGGTCTAATGTACTGTAACCTGGTGAATAAAAGCGAGCTATTTGAGTTAATTTTATGAACCAAAATTGCACACACCAACAGCTAGAGTTTCGGATAATTTTTCGAAGCCATCTCATTGGAAGGTGTTGCAGTACATTAGACCATCACTTTACATACTAAAAAGTGATTTAATTAGTGAGCCAATGTTAAAATGTTAGTGCTTAATTAAATAATCTTATATATCAGGCACTACCGTACACTATTTGCTGTTTTTATGCACGATATTATTGTCAGGATTCTCATAATTTACGCGCCAAAATGTGTCAACAACATGAATTTACCCGCCAAAATTAACATAAGAGATAATTATTACTAACATAACTAACATATAACTAACATAAATAAGAGTTCATTAATACGGGGTGTAATCTGTACAATTTAACACCAAAATTAATTTAACATAAGAATTAATTATTTCTAACATAACTAACACAAATAAGAGTTCATTAATACAGGGTGTAATCTGTACAATTTAACACACCAAAATTAACATAAGAGTTAATTAATCTATACAATCCAACAACAAAACAAAACTTGGTAACTTTTACAATTTACGCGCCAAAATGAATCATCAAACACCAAATTTCGCGCCATAATAAAATGTAAACAACGTGACTTTTTTTTTTTTTTTTATATGATGGTATTAGTTTGTTTGTTTGCTTCCTCACTGATGAAAACTTTTAACTACTAACT
Organism: Petrolisthes manimaculis; assembly: GCA_034508575.1. Taxonomy (NCBI): domain Eukaryota; kingdom Metazoa; phylum Arthropoda; class Malacostraca; order Decapoda; family Porcellanidae; genus Petrolisthes; species Petrolisthes manimaculis. The sequence goes on from JAWZYT010001380.1 coordinate 142,458, forward strand.
ATAATAATAAAATCTGGCACGGTCTTCACTCTGGCTATTTTTT
>JAWZYT010001380.1:147500-162500 GCA_034508575.1 Petrolisthes manimaculis
TGTAATAAGTTTTTAGTACATATAATAAGTTTTTAGCACTCTTAACTATACATATAATAATTTTCTTCCTATAATTTGTTCGTTATAGCCAGAGCGTGTCGGCCTGAGAGCACAGACCGTCTTATCTAATGGACTTATAGAACGTCATGCCTATTCTATGACTCGGGTTACCTCTGTTGATATGGGTTCAGCTATCCCCAAGCTACAGGTTAGTCAATAATTAAGTTATACTGTAAACAAACAAACAAACCAACAAACCAACAAACAAGTTATATAGTAGACAAACACACAAACCAACCAACAGTCAATAATTAAGTCATACTGTAAACAAACCAACCAACCAACACACAAACAAATCATACCGTAAACAAACCAACACACAAACAAGTCATACAGTAAACAAACCAACAAACAAACACACAAACAAATCATACCGTAAACAAACCAACCAACCAACCAACAAACAAACAAACAAGTCATACAGTAAACCAACAAACAAACGAACAAACAAGTCATATAGTAAACAAACCAACACACAAACAAGTCATACAGTAAACAAACACACCAACAAACCAACAAACAATTCATACAGTAAACAAACAAACCAACCAACCAACCAACCAACCAACCAACACACTCTGGTCTTGTACAGGTTGATGGTACATTATTATTTAACCTTTCCTTCCCCCTCGCTATACACTCTCCTCTCTTTTTATGCGAGTTTAAATTATGCGAATTTGATATAGTGCGTATCATGAAAAAAATTAAATACATATATGCAATTTACACGAACTCTTAAAATAACCCGAACAAGGAGGCTCCATTTTCAAGTTAATTAAAGTACCATTATTTCTTATGGAAATGTACAATTTACTTTATGCTAAATTCACTTTATGCGACACAACCCTTCACCAACCTAACCTGTAATAAAAAAAGAGGAGAGTGTATTGTATTGTATGTAAAATGACCCATTGTTTTACACCTTATAAATGAACACATTCCCTTTTCTATAAAGCAATAAAACAGTTTATATTATTAGCTGTTGTTACTATAGAAATATTGTTGGACACCTACTTAATTAATCATAATCAATTTAAGCAATCGTCAATTTAAGCAAGCTGCAAAATATACCATAAATAAACTCCGTTATCTACCAAAGTCTTGTTCATAATTATTTAAAAGTTGAGACTGGTTTTGGGAGTTGAAATAGTTGTTATTTTTTTTTTATCAACAGTGCAAAACCACTACCGTGTCCAACCTATTTTGCTGCTGCTATCAGAACAGAAGGGCAGAAGTGAGTGAGGCAATGAAGAGTGTAAAAGAGGGGTGTGTGTGTGTGTGTGTGTGTATGTGTGTGTGTGTGTGTGTGTGTATGTGTGTGTGTGTGTGTGTGTGTGTGTGTGTGTGTGTGTGTGTGTGTGTGTGTGTGTGTGTGTGTGTGTATGTGTGTGTGTGTGTGTGTGTGTATGTGTGTGTGTGTGTGTGTGTGTGTGTGTGTGTGTGTGTGTGTGTGTGTGTGTGTGTGTATGTGTGTGTGTGTGTGTGATGAGTAAAGATGAGAGGTTAGAGGATGAGATGTGAAGAAAACGTTACAATACAAGATACAGTCTAGTGTGGTAATTCAAACACTGACATATTTTGGCTTAATTAAACATGAATTTTCAGTCTAATTCAATAATGAGTTTTGCCTTTCATTTTAATACCATAATAGAAAACAATACCATCCCACTACTACTACTACTACTGATTCAATCTTAATTAATAACAGCTATAATAATATCAACTCGAAGTTTTTTTATAGTAATCATAGTAGTTTTTTTATAGTAATCATAGTAGTTTTTTTATAGTAATCATAGTAGTTTTTTTATAGTAATCATAGTAGTTTTTTTATAGTAATCATAGTAGTTTTTTTATAGTAATCATAGTAGTTTTTTTATAGTAGTCATAGTAGTTTTTTTTATAGTAATCATAGTAGTTTTTTTATAGTAATCATAGTAGTTTTTTTTATAGTAATCATAGTAGTTTTTTTATAGTAATCATAGTAGTTTTTTTATAGTAATCATAGTAGTTTTTTTATAGTAATCATAGTAGTTTTTTTATAGTAATCATAGTAGTTTTTTTATAGTAATCATAGTAGTTTTTTTATAGTAATCATAGTAGTTTTTTTATAGTAGTCATAGTAGTTTTTTTATAGTAGTCATAGTAGTTTTTTTTATAGTAGTCATAGTAGTTTTTTTATAGTAGTCATAGTAGTTTTTTTATAGTAGTCATAGTAGTTTTTTTATAGTAGTCATAGTAGTTTTTTTATAGTAGTCATAGTAGTTTTTTTATAGTAGTCATAGTAGTTTTTTTATAGTAATCATAGTAGTTTTTTTATAGTAATCATAGTAGTTTTTTTATAGTAATCATAGTAGTTTTTTTATAGTAGTCATAGTAGTTTTTTTATAGTAATCATAGTAGTTTTTTTATAGTAATCATAGTAGTTTTTTTATAGTAATCATAGTAGTTTTTTTATAGTAGTCATAGTAGTTTTTTTATAGTAATCATAGTAGTTTTTTTATAGTAATCATAGTAGTTTTTTTATAGTAATCATAGTAGTTTTTTTATAGTAATCATAGTAGTTTTTTTATAGTAATCATAGTAGTTTTTTTATAGTAATCATAGTAGTTTTTTTTATAGTAATCATAGTAGTTTTTTTATAGTAATCATAGTAGTTTTTTTATAGTAATCATAGTAGTTTTTTTATAGTAATCATAGTAGTTTTTTTATAGTAGTCATAGTAGTTTTTTTATAGTAGTCATAGTAGTTTTTTTTATAGTAGTCATAGTAGTTTTTTTATAGTAGTCATAGTAGTTTTTTTATAGTAGTCATAGTAGTTTTTTTATAGTAGTCATAGTAGTTTTTTTATAGTAGTCATAGTAGTTTTTTTATAGTAGTCATAGTAGTTTTTTTATAGTAATCATAGTAGTTTTTTTATAGTAATCATAGTAGTTTTTTTATAGTAATCATAGTAGTTTTTTTATAGTAGTCATAGTAGTTTTTTTATAGTAATCATAGTAGTTTTTTTATAGTAATCATAGTAGTTTTTTTATAGTAATCATAGTAGTTTTTTTATAGTAGTCATAGTAGTTTTTTTATAGTAATCATAGTAGTTTTTTTATAGTAATCATAGTAGTTTTTTTATAGTAATCATAGTAGTTTTTTTATAGTAATCATAGTAGTTTTTTTATAGTAATCATAGTAGTTTTTTTATAGTAATCATAGTAGTTTTTTTATAGTAATCATATATCAGGCATCACAGGAACATAAAAATACACTCTATCTCTTTTCTATCACAATAATATCAACACAGCCTAAGAAAATTATGATTATTAAGAAAATTATATATATTATGAGATAGACTACAGCTACTACATTTACCATATATACTCTTCATTGAGAAAGATAAAACAGTTAGATTACATTTTTTTTTTTTTTTTAAGTCAACCATACATTGATATTTATTTAGTTTTTATATTGACTATCTTGTATAATTACCATCATTCTTATTGTACAGTTTTATGCTTAAGTTCCCTGTAATACACACAGTAACAACAACAACAAAATGATTCATAACCATTCTTACCATTCCAGCAAATTAATATGATAATATATATTTACTGTCTGTTAACATGTGAGTTCCTTTCCAATTATATATTTATTGTCTGTTAACATGTGAGTTCCTTTCCAATTATATATTTATTGACTGTTAACATGTGAGTTCCTTTCCAATTATATATTTATTGTCTGTTAACATGTGAGTTCCTTTCCAATTATATATTTATTGACTGTTAACATGTGAGTTCCTTTCCAATTATATATTTATTGTCTGTTAACATGTGAGTTCCTTTCCAATTATATATTTATTGACTGTTAACATCTGAGTTCCTTTCCAATTATATATTTATTGTCTGTTAACATCTGAGTTCCTTTCCAATTATATATTTATTGACTGTTAACATCTGAGTTCCTTTCCAATTATATATTTATTACCTGTTAACATCTGAGTTCCTTTCCAATTATATATTTATTGACTGTTAACATGTGAGTTCCTTTCCAATTATATATTTATTGTCTGTTAACATCTGAGTTCCTTTCCAATTATATATTTATTGACTGTTAACATCTGAGTTCCTTTCCAATTATATATTTATTGTCTGTTAACATCTGAGTTCCTTTCCAATTATATATTTATTGACTGTTAACATGTGAGTTCCTTTCCAATTATATATTTATTGTCTGTTAACATCTGAGTTCCTTTCCAATTATATATTTATTACCTGTTAACATCTGAGTTCCTTTCCAATTATATATTTATTGTCTGTTAACATCTGAGTTCCTTTCCAATTATATATTTATTGACTGTTAACATGTGAGTTCCTTTCCAATTATACATTTATTGTCTGTTAACATCTGAGTTCCTTTCCAATTATATATTTATTACCTGTTAATGTAAGTGTCAACTCCGTACACCGTCTCTCACACCAACCAAAACCAAAAAACCTCGAATTTCAGGAGCAGAAAGATATAACCCCTTTTACCACCAAACCTCACCACCTCCACCACGCCATCGAAGACATTGTTAAATCCATGGGCAGCGTAATGTCAAGTTTGGGTCTGACTAGTAGGGGCCATCATGGAAGTCGTAGCAATAGTAGTAGCAGCAATAATAATAATAAATCTCCAACAACCATGACCAATATCCCTCGTACCTTGGCACCTCTGACCAATTGGAATCTTGGTATGGCTTTCCCTGAGGTCAGTGTCATGATTATAGTGTTGTATTGTTGTACTCTAGCTGGATATATAAGGTACGATAAAAAGTAATAAAAATATATACTGTACACTACAATACAAATACAGTATATACAGTACAATACATATACAATACAAATATATACAGTGTAATACAAATACAGTATATACAGTACAATACAAATACAGTACAAATATATACATGTACAGTGTAATACAAATACAATACAAATATACACAGAACAATACAAATACAGTATATACAGTACAATACAAATACAGTATACAATATACCAATTAACACTCATATTAATTAAATGTTTGTGTGTTTTTATAGCATGGATAGCTATCATATAACTCTACTCACTTTACATAAACATTTTATTAACTATCTATATCTGTCTATTTCTATGTATCTATCTATCTATCTATTTCTATCTATCTAAGCTATTCTTAAAATGGGTACATACTGTATATATATTTTTTGTATTATTATTCTCTATTATTTCTAAGATTAAGATTAATTTTGGTATTACAGTATTATTATTATTATTATTATTATTATTATTATTATTATTATTATTATTTGGTATTATTATTATTTTCTATTATTTCTAAGATTAAGATTAATTTTGGTATTACAGTATTATTATTATTATTATTATTATTATTATTATTATTATTATTATTATTATTATTATTATTATTATTATTATTATTTGGTATTATTATTATTTTCTATTATTTCTAAGATTAAGATTAATTTTGGTATGAGGGTGAGTTTGATTACTAACTTACTTACTTACTTATTTACTTACCTTTAACTCTATACTGACACAGGGTAAGGCAGACTTGATAAGGCTACACAACCCCTGGGGGAATGAGACGGAGTGGTTGGGTTCGTGGAGTGACAAATCCCCGGAGTGGAATACCATCACTCCAGACGACCGACAACGCCTACGCCTCACTTTTGACGACGATGGGGAGTTTTGGATGAGTTACCAGGCAAGTTACCAACCTTAGAATTATAGAATATTGGTATTATTATTGTTGTTAATGTGAGGAGAAAGATATGGCAAGTCAGTAACCTTATAATTATAGAATATGGTATTATTATTGTTGTTAATGTGAGGAGAAAGATATGGCAAGTCAGTAACCTTATAATTATAGAATATGGTATTATTATTGTTGTTAATGTGAGGAGAAAGATATGGCAAGTCAGTAACCTTATAATTATAGAATATGGTATTATTATTATTGTTGATGTGAGGAGAAAGATATTGCAAGTAAATTTTAAGTTAGCCATGCCTTCTGACAAATACCACAAGACAATATATTATTATACACTGAGAGAAAGTTTTGAGACAAATTATTAAACCCCAAAAAAGCTTGCACCATCTTATAAAAAAAAATTCGTTCAAATATAAAAACATTAATGTGTTGTTATTTAATTTCTTCTTTCAGGACTTTATAAAAAAAAAAAAAAACTTCACAACATAAAATATAAAAAAATTAATGTGTTGTTATTTAATTTCAGGACTTCATAAAAAAAACATAAAAAACTTCACAACATAAAATATAAAAATATTAATGTGTTTTTTATTAATTTCTTCTTTCAGGACTTAATCAAAAACTTCACAACATAAAATATAAAAACATTAATGTGTTGTTATTTAATTTCAGGACTTTATAAAAAAAAAAACTTCACAACATAAAATATAAAAACATTAATGTGTTTTTAATTCATTTCTTCTTTCAGGACTTTATAAAAAAAAAAAAAAAACTTCACAACATAAAATATAAAAACATTAATGCGTTTTTAATTAATTTCTTCTTTCAGGACTTTATAAAAAAAAAAAAAAAACTTCACAACATAAAATATAAAAACATTAATGTGTTTTTAATTCATTTCTTCTTTCAGGACTTTATAAAAAAAAAAAAAAAACTTCACAACATAAAATATAAAAACATTAATGTGTTTTTTATTAATTTCAGGACTTAATAAAAAAAAAAAAAAAAATCACAACATAAAATATAAAAACATTAATGCGTTTTTAATTAATTTCTTCTTTCAGGACTTCATAAAAAACTTCACAACCGTTGAAATATAAAAACATTAATGCGTTTTTAATTAATTTCTTCTTTCAGGACTTCATAAAAAACTTCACAACCGTTGAAATATAAAAACATTAATGTGTTTTTAATTAATTTCAGGACTTCATAAAAAACTTCACAACCGTTGAAATATGTGATGTGACCCCTGAAGTGTACAGCAGTGAGGAAGATGACGGTAACGGTAACGGTGACGGTAACGCGGCACAGCAGTCGTTGTCTCATAATTGGAAGATTGTTATGTACGAGGGAGCTTGGGTTTCGCGGCACAGTGCTGGAGGATGTAGAAACTTTATTGGTGAGAAGATAGTTTGTTTACCTTTTAATAATAAGATATTTTACCTTTTAATTAATGAGATGATATTTTACCTTTTAATGAGAAAATATTTTACCTTTTAATTAATGAGAAGATATTTTACCTTTTAATGAGTAGATATTTTACCTTTTAATGAGAAGATAGTTTACCTTTTAATTAATAAGAAGATACTTTACCTTTTAATTAATGAGATGATATTTTACCTTTTAATGAGAAGATAGTTTGTTTACCTTTTAATGAGAAGATAGTTTACCTTTTAATTAATAAGAAGATACTTTACCTTTTAATTAATGAGATGATATTTTACCTTTTAATGAGAAGATAGTTTACCTTTTAATGTGAAGATATTTTACCTTTTAATGAGAAGATAGTTTACCTTTTAATAAGATATTTTACCTTTTAATGAGAAGATAGTTTACCTTTTAATGAGAAGATAGTTTACCTTTTAATGAGAAGATAGTTTACCTTTTAATTAATAAGATGATATTTTACCTTTTAATTAATGAGATGATATTTTACCTTTTAATGAGAAGATGGTTTACCTTTTAATGAGAAGATAGTTTACCTTTTAAGTTTGAACACTGGACATAGGCATCATGAAGCCCGTTAACGAGGTCCAGGCCAACACCATCCCATACATACACACACACACACACACAAAGCGACTTTCAATATGTTATTCAAACACTGAATATATAACCAGGGTTTTCTATACCTGCCCATTTCACATCCACATAACCACAGTATATAATATAATGAGGATTTATTTTCTCTACCTGCCTATTTCACATCCACGTATATAATATAATGAGGATTTATTTTCTCTACCTGCCACTACAGACACATAACCCACGTATATAATAATGAGGATTTTCTCTACCTGCCTATTTCACATCCACATAACTCACGTATATAATATAATGAGGATTTATTTTCTCTACCTGCCATTACAGATACATTCGCATCTAACCCCCAATACATCCTGAACTTGGTGGAGGCAGACCGTGATGGCAGTGGTGAGTGTACAGTTGTTATATCACTGATGCAGAAGAACGTGAGGCAACTCAAACGTTATGGCGCTGACTATGTCCCCATTGGTTTCACTCTATACAAGGTAGGTATAATGAAATGTGACTCAGATGTATTTATTCTGTCCCACTCACACATTCACAAAAAAACTAAGTTGAGTAATATTGTTTAAATGTGGTAATTTAAATGTGACTCAGATGTATTTATTCTGTCCCACACACACACACATTCACAAAAAAACTAAGTTGAGTAATATTGTTTAAATGTGGTAATTTAAATGTGACTCAGATGTATTTATTCTGTCCCACACACACAAAAAAAAATTAAGTTTAGTAATATTGTTTAAATGTGTTACTGTGAGTGTAAAAATGTTTATTCTGGATGTGTATAAGATGATAGATTTGAATTAACTCATCATATGAATGTGAAATTAATGCTCTTTTAGTGAGTGTAAAAATGTTTATTCTGGATGTGTATAAGATGATAAATTTGAATTAACTCATCATGTGAATGTGAAATTATGTTCTGGATGTGTATAAGATGATAGATTTAAAGTAACTTATTATGTGAATGTGAAATTAATACTCTTTTAATTGTTTACAGTATCCCAAAGACCGACAGCTTGGGCAGAAGTTGGACACCGAGTTCTTTCGTTACAATGCCAGCTTCGCCAAGGTACCGTTCTTCCTCAACACACGTGAGGTCACAACAAGATTCCAATTCCCTCCAGGAGTCTATGTCGTTATTCCCTCGACGTTTGAATCAGAGATGACCGGTGAATATCTCTTGAGAATTTTTACAGAGGCTAAGTAAAAGTCATGAGAGAGAAAACACATCTATACTCTGTTCAAAACTTGTGTTCTATTTTCCTCTATCTATCTGTCTCTATTTCTATCTATATCTTTATATCTTTCTATCTGTCTCTATTTCTATCTATATCTTTATATCTATATCTTTCTATCTGTCTCTATTTCTATCTATATCTTTATATCTATATCTATTTCTATCTATATCTTTCTATCTATCTCTATCTATCTCTTATCTGTCTATCTATCTATCTATCTATTTCTATCTATCTAAGCATAAGAGACCAGCGGAACACAAGTTTTGAACACACTATAGTAACAATACTTGAATAATCATAAGTTTGGTCATTGTATATTGAGTACAATTTCCAGGATTACAAAAGGAATGAACAGTGAATACAGTATTGTGCCTCGTTTGCATGTATGATACTCAATTTACATTTTTGCAGTGTTGAATGTTGATAAAATTCTGTACTTTACTATTTACTGTTGATATTTACAGACATTTATTAATAGCAATACAATAGAAGATGCCTAACCCATACTCCAATATGCTGTTAATGTTGGTATAGATAGATAAATACTCTCTCCAGATACTGTAGTTACATATGTGTATTATTAATGATGTTATATTATGTGTTAGAAAGAAAGCAATCTACACCTTAAAAACTCCACCGTCTCCATCTAGTGTAACATATGTGAAGTATACCCTCTTCTTTTTTATGCTAGGTTAGGTTCCTGAAGGGGTCGCATAAAGTGAATTTCGCATAAAGTGAATTTCGCAACACCTCAAAACTTCACTCGGTAATCTCGGAGCCACTTTATACCTATCAACAATAAAGCATCAAACTTTTTAAACAAACATACAAACATACATACATGCCTGAGAGAAACCAATATTTACTATCTTTCATCAGTATGTTTAATTTCGGGCTCAGCTTACCAACTATTGCCATATACTTTACTTGCTTGTGTTTGTATTTAATTAAGGTGCCATCATTTCAGTATTGCCAGATAAAGTTGTACAAAGTATCATAAGAATTACTTAAGGCGACTCAAGACATACATATAGACAGTATTTTAAGAATATATACGTAGTAGTTTCTCCATTACAGTATTTGCTAACAAACAGCTAATTATAAGGTAGGTATTTAATTAAGTTATTTCTGAAGGTTTAAGTTATTTCTTTCAGTAAATAATAGTTTGATATAAAGTGGGGTGTCTAGGCCTATATGTCAAAGGATATTTTTATTGCAATACTGTTTGACAATAATCAGTATTATTGTATGTTCTTGAGGGGGTGGGGGAGTAGGGGACAGGCTTTCTACCACCCCACCCTACCCCAAGCCTGTCCCCTTACTCCCGCACCCCCAAAGCCTGTCCCCTAATTCCCACACCCCCTTGCCAAAACTACCTAACAGTTCATAAATTATATAAAGACAAAGTTAATGCCAATTTAGAATTATTATACAACATGTATAGTAAACTGTATTAAGGTTAGATAGATTGGAGTGCCTTGATTCCTCCAAAGTGTGCCAGGAAACAGACCCAGAGGAAGAAATATAATGGTATCCTGTTGCCTGGAATAGTTTGAAGGAATCATTATCTGCAAAAAATTGTCAGAACTCTATATACCTTCCCCTTAATTAAGTCTTATAACAAAAAAAAAAATACTTATATTGTATACAGTATAGAAGGGTGATACTGTACCACGGCCATACTCAAAACAAAATACATAATACATAATAAATACATAATAATAATTTTACCTTATTATTTGTTAAGAGTAATTACCACAGTTAGGATTCAAACTCATAATGGCTAACCAACATATTAATATTCAACAATACTCACACTCTACTATTTATTTATTTATCAACAATTTGTCCGAGTTATACCTACCTACATACTGTACATACATACATACCTACATACAGTTGCCAAAAAAGGTATTGCAACAAATCTTCATAGAACTTTAACCCTAGTAATATTCACAACTATTTGTATGGACTATAAACATGTATAACAGAAGGAAATATACATATCCTTCTGTAATACATATCCACAACTATTTGTAGGGACTATAAGCATGTATAACAGAAGGAAATATACATATCCTTCTGTAATACATACTTATAATCCCTACAAACAACTATGGACATTAATATATTTAATGTTGTATCAATAGTTGTCGCAATACCTTTTTTGGCAACTGTACATACATACATACAGTACATAATTGTTTTTCTTTGTATATTATCTAATGAGGCAGTGACTTAAGATATGATACAAATTGTTCTTTTTTTGTACTGCCTATTACTACTAAATAATTATACTAAATGACTATCACAAACCATCTTTATGTACAAACACAAAGCAATTTATTTCATGACACGTTTGATATTTATGTGTGAGAGTTGTTTTTTAATGAAACCTACAGCTATGGTATTAATTACATGTGCTATTACTATTATTAAGTATGTTAATGTGTTGAGCAATAAACTTTTGGAAGTAAATTTGCTTTTTTGTGCCTCTTCTCTAAAATTCAATAACTTATTACAAAAATACAGTACATGGAATACAGTTTTGATCTTAATTCATATTTGAGTGGCCATAAAATACATCACTTTATGGTTACTGATAAAATAAATACAGTATATACAGTACAGTACATGGTGTTATTATAATTTATTATTTTTTATAGTGTAGTAATATAAAAACTAACTCTACTATTTTATCTACTTCTACTTGAGCTGAAAATATTTGCTAGAGTCTATGTAAATATCAAACAGTCACATGACATCCTTTGGTGTGATCACTCTATAATATAAGTGAATTAATAAAATAAACTATAGTATAATTACAGTAGTGATATAAATAAATGATTGAAGTTGGGTATAGTGTGAGGAATTTTATATATGAATTTATATATATTTATATATATATATATATTTATATATATTTATATATATTTATGTATTTATATATGAATCTTGAAGTTGGAATACATTTTAAAAGAAGTTTGCAAATGTGACTGACTGAGATTACAACAGTTAGGTGCAAATTACAAATCAATGTTAGTTTCTAATACACGAATACAGAGTTTCAAACACATGGATAAATACAGTATCATACAGTGGTACAGATAATACAGTATTACAAGTAGGATGTGTTGTATGTTATTGGTGAATAGCAACTCAAACTATACATTCAATACCTTACAACTACGTGTGTGCGTGCGTGCATGTATGTGCGTGCGTGTGTGTGTGCGTGTGTGTGTGCATGTATTTGTGTGTGTGTGTGTGTGTGTGTGTGTGTGTATGAGTGTGTGTGCATGTGCGTGCGTGTATTTGTGTGTATGAGTGTGTGTGTGTGTGTGTGTGTGTGTCCTCCTTAACAACAACCCCTCCTCTTGGCTGCTTCTGACTCTTCCTGTAACTGTATATTACCATCGTTGGGGTTTGGGCTCCACAAACTTTTACCCTGAAATGAATACAATCACAGTTGCCAAAATGAATGAAAAAATGGAAGGGGTGCGGGAGTATGGGGCCAAGGTTGGGGAGGGTTAGGATGGGGGTGCGGGAATAGGGGACAGGCTATCTACCCACCCCCAAGCCTGTCCCCCTTATTCCCGCACCCCTCCGTTTCTCCCCCAAGCCTGTCCCCTACTCCCGCATCCCCCTAAAGGGAATTTTATACTATTGGTACAGTTGCCAAAAAAGGTATTGCGACAACTATTGATACAACATTAAATATATTAATGTCCATAGTTGTTTGTAGGGATATATATAAGTATGTATTACAGAAGGATATGTATATTTCCTTCTGTTATACATGCTTATAGTCCCTACAAATAGTTGTGGATATGTATTACAGAAGGATATGTATATTTCCTTCTGTTATACATGCTTATAGTCCATACAAATAGTTGTGGATATGTATTACAGAAGGATATGTATATTTCCTTCTGTTATACATACTTATAGTCCCTACAAATAGTTAGGAATATTACTAGGGTTAAAGTTCTATCAAGAGTTGTCGCAATACCTTTTTTGACAACTGTACAATTCTGAATAACCCTCATTACAATAAAAAAAAAATATAACAAACAAACTAAGTACTGTACTATATTGGACTTACATCAGGTGCGTACACTCTGAGGTTGGAATGGGGTTTACTTTGGGCTTGCTTCACCATTTCTTCTGCTACCGTACTGAAGACTTCTTGAACACCTGCCAACGACATCAACTATATAAGCCAGATCTATGAAATTATATATACATGTAGTACAGTATGTCTTACAGCGTGTGATAATGTGGAATACAAAATAATATGTGTGAGAATTTCCTAGGATCACATTTTTAAACACAAGGAAAAATATAAGCGTTACAACTAACCTGTATTACAAGGAATGATAAAATATAAGCGTTACAACTAACCTGTATTACAAGGAATGATAAAATATAAGCGTTACAACTAACCTGTATTACAAGGAAAAATATAAGCGCTACAACTGACCTGTATTACAAGGAAAGATAAAATATAAGCGTTACAACTAACCTGTATTACAAGGAATGATAAAATATAAGCGTTACAACTAACCTGTATTACAAGGAATGATAAAATATAAGCGTTAGAATTCACCTGTATTGTCAAGTGCTGATGTTTCAATATAAGGGGCGTCAATAGAGGTTGCATATTCCTCGGCTGTGGCTGTATTTACAACTCTGTCCTCTGTTAAGTCCTTTTTATTACCCACAACAATCAACATCAGATCGTCACCAATGCGAGATCTCAGCTCTGAAAGAAAATGTTGGTAATTAAAGGGGTGTGGGAGTAGGGGACAGGCTTGGGGGAGGACTGGGGGGGTGCAGGAATAGGGAGACAGGCTTGGGGGGTGCGGAAATAGGGGGACAGGCTTGGGGGAGGACTGGGGGGGTGCAGGAATAGGGGGACAGGCTTGTGGGAGGACTGGGGGGGTGCGGGAATAGGGGGACAGGCTTGGGGGAGGACTGGGGGGGTGTGTGAGAGTAGGGGGAGACAGGCTTGGGGTGGGTACTGTAATTGGTGATATCAAAGCCTATACAGTACAGTACCTATATATATTTACCATGGACCCAAGACTTAACAACAGAGAAGCTACTGTAGTTGGTGATATCAAACTATATTTACCATGGACCCAAGACTTGACATCAGAGAAGGTACTGTAGTTGGTGATATCGAATACAATGAGGGCAGCGTTAGCACCTCGGTAATACATAGGCGCCATAGAACGGAACCTCTCCTGACCTGCTGTATCCCACACCTGTAAATAAAAACACCAATATGTATCGTTAAGCATGTTTTCAAATGTTTTAAAACTACAGGTGTAAGAGGTGCAGTGGAAATGACTAGACCAGTTAGTTAGGCCTAGTTAGGCTACTGTATCCTACTTGACAAGGTGAGCTGGGGAGAGTAGGCTAGGCTAATGAGAAACAGTAGGCCTATGGGTACATGATTTGGTGATTAAAAGGGGAAAAGGGGATCGGAGGGGTGCGGTAATAGGGGACAGGCTTTCTACACACCCCAAGCCTGTCCCCCTATTCCCGCACCCCCCCCCGTCCCCCCCTCAAGTCTGTCCCCTACTCCTACACCCCCCATAATAAATGTATGGTACATGCAGTTGCCAAAAAAGATATTGCGACAACTATTGATACAACATTAAATATATTAATGTCCATAGTTGTTTGTAGGGATTATAAGTATGTATTACAGAAGGGTATGTATATTTCCTTCTGTTATACATGCTTATAGTCCCTACAAATAGTTGTGGATATGTATTACAGAAGGATATGTATATTTCCTTCTGCTATACATTGCTTATAGTCCATACAAATAGTTGTGGATATGTATTACAGAAGTATATGTATATTTCCTTCTGCTATACATTGCTTATAGTCCATA
>JAWZYT010001380.1:167500-172500 GCA_034508575.1 Petrolisthes manimaculis
TCGTGTGTCTGGCAACGCATTCACTCCCACGTGACAAAGATAAACACAGAAATATTAATAAAAATAAAAATAAGTAACATGTGATGATTAATTAATATATTTTGGAGCACATTACACTTGACCACAGGAATTGGTACACATGTTGTTGTTGTTGTTGTTTTCAAGGGAATACAACATATATATAGACATTATAAGACTACGTACCTAAATACAACATTATTATTATTAATATTAGGTTTGTTATTTTGTAATGTAAGACTACGTAACTAAATACAACATTATTATTATTATTATTAATATTAGGTTTGTTATTTTGTAATGTAAGACTACGTAACTAAATACAACATTATTATTATTAATATTAGGTTTGTTATTTTGTAATGTAAGACTACGTAACTAAATACAACATTATTATTATTATTATTAATATTAGGTTTGTTATTTTGTAATGTAAGACTACGTAACTAAATACAACATTATTATTATTATTATTATTATTATTAGGCCTGTTATTTTGTATATGCAAGACTACTTAACTACAATACAATATTATTATTATTAAGTTTGTTATTTCGTAATGTATGATTACTTAACTAAATACAACATTATTATTATTATTATTATTATTATTATTAGGTTTGGGTTACATTACACTCACAGAAATATAAAAATAATAAGAAGAAAACTGGTATAATTATTAAAGATAAAATTAATATTAATTTAAGAAGAAAAGTCATGATTCCCTTTTTATATTTTATTTTTAATTTTACCTATATATTATTATTAATTATTATCATTATTTTAATTTTAATTTTTTCCCTATTTTTTTTACTATTATTTGTATTATTATTATTATTTTTGTTATTATTGTTATGATTATTGTTATTATTATTGTTATTATTATCATTTTTATATTATTATTATTACTATCATTATTCTCATTTTATTATTGTTATTATTATTATCATCATTATTATTATTATTATTATTATAGTGACACACATTATTATTATTATTATTATTATTATTTTTGTATTATTATCATTATTATTATTATTATTATTATTATAGTGACACACATTATTATTATTATTATTATTATTATTATTTTTGTATTATTATCATTATTATTATTATTATTATTATTATAGTGACACACATTATTATTATTATTATTATTATTGTTATTATTATTATTATTATTATTGTTATTATTATTATTATTATTATTTTTGTATTTATAGGCTACACGTGTTAATCTCATCATTCTATTTCTCCTCCTCCTCCTCCTACTCTACCTCCTCTTCCTCTACCTACTCCTCCTCTTCTTCCTTCTCCTCCTCCTTCTCCTACTCTACCTCCTCTTCCTCTACCTACTCCTCCTCTTCCTCATCATCACGTATCCTTCTCTAAAAAGTTATGAAGGAGTGTTTTAATATTAGCGAGTTTAAGAGTCATATGAGGATAGCCTGTTTCGAGTTGTCCCAATACCCCTGTGTACGCCTGAGCTCGTGTCCCTAACCTACTCTTCATTCCCTGCTGCGCCTCCTCCCCTGCAGCTGCTAGGGGCTTGTAGCGGCCTTCCCTCAGGGCTGTCAGGTGTCGCAGCCTCGCACGGCACTCCTGAAGGCGTAGCTGCTCCTGTAGATACACACATATACGTATATACATGGGGTTGTATATGGTAAGGTTAGGTGTAGCTGCTCTCTCTCTCTCTCTCTCTCTCTCTCACACACACACACAACTAACTACACTTACATCTCTCTCTCACCCCCCCTCTCTCTCCCCGTCCCTCTCTCTCTCTCTCACACACACACATACACACACATGGAGCTAGAATATTCTAGCTCCATGTACACACACACACCCTCTCTCCCCCTCCCTCCCTCTCTCTCACCCCCCCCCCCCCTCTCTCACTCCCTCTCACTCGTACCTCCTGTTTATTGACAAGTTTTTCTTCCAGGTGTGTAGCCGCCTCTTGAAGTAGCCTAACATTATGGGCATAGAGTAGTTCCTGTCTCCTGGCCTCACCCTCCACACGGCTCCTCTCCTCCTGGGCCCCTGACGACGCCTCCTCCAACTCACGCAGGCGCTGACGAAGGTAAAATAACAGTAACAACAACAAAAGTAACAATAACAATAACAACACTAACAATAATAAAAGTAACAACAACAAAAGTAACAATAACAATAACAACACTAACAATAATAAAAGTAACAACAGTAACAACAATAATAGTAACAAAAACAACAATAATAAAAGTAACAACAACAAAAGTAACAATAACAATAACAACACTAACAATAATAAAAGTAACAACAGCAAATTGGATTGCAAAAAATCTTACTTTCTTTCTCTTGTATTCAGTTGGCGCCAAATATTTTCCCACTTTCCTTTATATAAAATCGGCGGGAAACACTCACCTTCTTTCCTTGGTATATAAAATTGGTGCCAAATATGTAAGTTGGCGCCAAATTTTGAAGTTGGCGCCAAATATTTCCCACTTTCCTTTATATAAAATTGGCGGGAAATATGAAAAGTGGCGGGAAATACTCACCGTCTTTCCTTGGTAAATAAAATTGGCGCCAAATTGATAAGTTGGCGTCAAATATTTCCCACTTTCCTTTATATAAAATTGCCGCCAAATTGATAAGTTGGCGCCAAATATTTCCCACTTTCTTTTATATAAAATTGGCGCCAAATATTTCCCACTTTCCTTTATATAAAATTGGCGCCAAATATTTCCCACTTTCCTTTATATAAAATTGGCGCCAAATATTTCCCACTTTCCTTTACATAAAATTGGCGGGAACTTCTCACCTTCCTTCCTTTTGTGAGTTTCCTCCTTAGTATATCCTGATGCATGACTCTGGTGGCTTGTGCTGCGTTGGGGTCTTGTCGTAGTCTGGTTACCATGGCTTGGGTTCGAGTTTTTAGGGCGCCTTCTACACCCACACTCTGTTCAAGGCGGCCGGACAACTCCTTCTGCCTCGCCTCCAGACTACGCCATCTTGCCTACACACACACACACACAGAAACACATTATCATCATAATTAGTATAGCATAGCACTAGATAATAACACACACACACATTATCATCAGTAGCATAGCACACTATAATAAAATAACACACACACACATAACATACACATAACACATAACACAAGATAATATTGACACACATACACACACACATAACACACACACATACACACATACACACACACACATAGCCTAACCAGACTTCACCCAACCTAACCTGATCCCATGACCTGACCTGACCTGACCTGACCTGCATACGTGTAATCTCAGTCTTCATAGCATGTAGTTCCCCTTGGTGTCCGGTGTCCTTCCTGATGGCGTCCCTGGCTTCCTTCAACTCCTGTAGGTGTCTCTCCCACTGGGCCCTCTCCCTTGTAGCCTCCAGTAGCGATCCCTCCACCTCAACACGTCTTTCCTCCAGTCTCTCCCTCTCACTCTCCTTAGTCACTGCTGCTCGCTCTAGTTCCTGGAGAGAGAGAGAGAGAGTGTGTGTGTGTATGTCAGAGAGAGGGAGAGAGAGAGAGAGTGTGTGTGTATGTGTGAGAGAGAGTGTGTGTATGTGTGTGTATTTCAAAGAGAGATAGAGAATGTGTGTATGTCAGAGAGAGAGATCGCGGGAAAATGAGTAACAAGAAAGCGTGGGAAAATGAATGAGTAACAGAAAAGAACAAGAGAGTAATAAAAAAGCGCGGAAAAGTGAGTATGTAACAAGAAAGCGCGGGAAAATGAGTAACAGAAAAGCGCGGGAACGTGAGTAAAAATTAATCGCGGGAAAATGAGTAACAGAAATGCGCGGGAAAGTGAATGAGTAACAGAAATGCGCGGGAAAGTGAATGAGTAACAGAAATGCGCGGGAAAGTGAATGAGTAACAGAAATGCGCGGGAAAGTGAGTATGTAACAAGAAATGCGCGGGAAAATGAGTAAGTATTTTAGGAAAGCGCGGGAAAGCAACAGAAAAGCGCGGGAAAATGAGTGAGTAAGCAGAAAGCGCGGGAAAATGAATATATAATGAGTACGTACACACTCTCCAAGCAGCAGTAGCAGTAGCAGAAGCAGAAAAGTAAGTAAGTACAGCAGAGATCAATACTGTGAGAGGAGAGGCTTGTACAGCATATGTGGTAGTACACGTCAACAGCACCACATAGCCTAACTTCACTCCCTCCCTCCCTCACACACACACACACACACATACATAGCCTTCCTTCACTTCACTCCCTCCCTCACACACACACACACACACACACACAACCCTCCCTCACATACACACATACATAGCCCTCCTTCACACACACACACACACACATAGCCTTCCTTCACTCCCTCCCTCACACACACACACACACACATACATACATACATACATAGCCTTCCTTCACTCCCTCACTCACACACACACACACACACACACACACATACATACATAGCCTTCCTTCACTCCCTCACTCACACACACACACACACACACATACATGCATACATAGCCTTCCTTCACTCCCTCCCTCTCACACACACACACATACATAGCCCTCCTTCACTTCCTCCCTCTCTCACACACACACACACACACAACTGTGTTCAGTTGCTCCTTGGACCTTTGTCAAGCACTATCAGCCATGACTGTACACTCGCGGTCAGAAATTGTGTCCTGATCCCTTGGCAAAATGAATCTCAACTTTTTTTATAGACGAGCTTTGATGATTCGAACTACTGTGTGTTGTAGGGAGAGGCACAGTTGTTCCAACCTTCAAAGCTCGTCTGTTTGCGATTTATTTTGCCAGGGGATCAGGACACAATTCCTGACCGCGAGTGTAAGAGAGGTTTAGAAGATTCACTTTTTCGAACTCTGTTCAGTTACTCTCCAACACTCCTTGTACCCTGGTCAAGCACTATCCGCCATGACTGTACATACATACCCTAACCTAACCTAACCTAACCTAAGCTAACGTACCTGTAGT
>JAWZYT010001380.1:177500-312500 GCA_034508575.1 Petrolisthes manimaculis
AAGGGGAGAGTGAGGGGAGAGTGAATGTATGGGATGGGATGGGAGTGAGTGAGTGAGGGGAGAGTGAATGTATGGGATGGGATGGGAGTGAGTGAGTGGGTGTTTGAAAGGGGAGGGGAAGGAGGATGAGTGAGTGGGTGGGGGGTGTTTGGAATGGGGTAGGATGGGATGGGAATGAGTGGGGAGTGAGTGGATTGGAGTGGAGTGTGAGTGTTTGTTTGGGATGGGAGTGAGTGGGGAGTGAGTGGATTGGAGTGGAGTGTGAGTGAATGTTTGGGATGTGAGTGTGTGTGAGTGTTAGGGATGAGTGTGTGTGAGTGAGTGAGTGAGTGAATGAATGAATGAATGAGTGAATGAATGAATGAATGAGTGAGTGAGTGAGTGAGTGAATGAGTGAGTATATATTATAGTTAGTTAAATATCAGTTTCATCTTTTACAATATTGAATAAACTTTAAAAACATATTATTGGATGTACACAAAAATCCTTCAAAAAAATATTATACCACAAAACACAACATCTCTTTATTTACATATAATAATAAATTATATACTGAAGGATTTTAATTATTTGTGTTTATATGTTCCTGTTTTCCAATGTATGTATGTATGTATGTATGTATGTACCAAAAGTAAATAGACTAACTTATATAAACCTCTTTTCTAAATAATAATGGTGGAGAGAGAGAGAGAGAGAGAGAGAGAGAGAGAGAGAGAGAGAGAGAGAGAGAGAGAGAGAGAGAGAGAGAGAGAGAGAGAGAGAGAGAGAGAGAGAGAGAGAGAGAGAAAGCATAAAAGAGAGAGAGAGAGAAAGCATAAAAGAGAGAGAGAGAAAGCATAAAAAAGAGAGAGA
This sequence comes from Petrolisthes manimaculis, assembly GCA_034508575.1. Taxonomy (NCBI): domain Eukaryota; kingdom Metazoa; phylum Arthropoda; class Malacostraca; order Decapoda; family Porcellanidae; genus Petrolisthes; species Petrolisthes manimaculis. The sequence continues at coordinate 178,353 of JAWZYT010001380.1, forward strand.
CAAAGCATAAAAGAGAGAAAGTATAAAAGAGAAAAAAAAAAAGAGAGAGAGAGAGAGAGAGGGAGAGAGAGAAAAAGAGAGAGAGAGAGAGAATATTAACTCACCTTGTGGATTCAATTTCATGTTTAAGTTGATTCTGTTTAACTTCCTTCCTTGTATTTAGTAGCTGTAGGAATATAAACAAAAACACACATACATACATACACACAAAAACTATATATGTAGCTGTATATATATAAACAAAAACACACATACATACATACAGCTATAACACATATATATATAGTTGTAGGGATATAAACACACATATACACATACATACATACACACAAAAACTATATATGTAGCTGTATATATATAAACAAAAACACACATACATACATACATACAGCTAAACAAATATATATATATATATATAGCAGTAGATATATATTACTACTACTACTACTACTACTACTACTACTACTACTAATAATAATAATAATAATAATAATAATAATATTATTACTACTATTACTACTACTACTATTACATCTACTACTACTACTACTATTACTACTACTACTACTAATAATAATAATACTATATGTTATAACCTCAGCTCGCCTCTCAGCTTGTTGTCCTCTGAGTTGATCCAAGTGTTGTAATGTCTGTGTGTGTTCCGTTGCTCTCCTGGCTAATCTCACCACCCCTGCCTCCCACGCACGTTTCACACCCACACCTTCACACTCTGTCATACACACACACACACACATACACAGGGGTTAGTTAGATAGGTACTATTATTGTTATTATTATAATTTCTATTATTATAACACTTTCATTTCTTCTTCTTTGAGTATTATTATTATTACTACTATTACTATTACTATTATTACTATTATTATTATTGATATTATTATTACTATTATTATTATTATTATTATTATTAGTACTAGTATTATTGCACTTTTATATGTTCTTCTGTGAGTATTATTATAATTATTATTACTATTATTATTACTACTATTATTACTACTATTATCATTATTATTATCATCATTATTATTACTATTATTATTACTGTTATTACTATTATTATTATTATTATTATTATTATTATTATTCCACATTGAACTAACCTAAGTGATGTAATTCATTTTGTTGTATTCTGGCTCTATCATTTAGTTGTGTTGTAAATTGACGTTCTTGTTGTATAGCTGAGTTGAGTGTAGCTAAGGTTGATCTCTCTCTCTCCAACCCAGCTGTCATTCTCTCCATTATCAGGTCCTGTATATACGTGTTATTAATACATACATACATACACACATGTTATTATATACACACACATGTTATTAATACACACACACACTCATACACACGTTAATATACACATACATGTTATTAATACATACATACATACATACACATGTTATTACACACACACACATGTTATTAATACACACATACATACATACACATGTTATTACACACACACACATGTTATTAATACACACATACATTCATACACACGTTAATATACACATACATGTTATTATATATACACACACATGTTATTACACACACACAGAGAGAGAGAGAGAGAGAGAGAGAGAGAGAGAGAGTTACAAGGAGTTACAAGGAAAAGAAGTACCCTAGAAGACCTTACGATCCATACAAAGAGGGTACCTGTGGGTTTAGTTGTGCAAGTATGTGACCGTCCTTGAGAGAGAGAGAGAGAGAGAGAGAGAGAGAGAGAGAGAGAGAGAGAGAGAGAGAGAGAGAGAGAGAGAGAGAAAGAGAGAGAGACACACACACACACACACACACTCCTTTCTTTCCATTATACCTGCATCATTTTATCTTTTTCCAAATTGGCCCTGTCCCAAGCAGTGTTGTGTAGTATACGAGAGAGAGAGAGAGAGAGAGAGAGAGAGAGAGACACACACACACACACACACACACAAACCTTTCTTTCCATTATACCTGCATCATTTTATCTTTTTCCAAATTAGCCCTGTCCCAAGCAGTGCTGTGTAGTATACGAGAGAGTGTGGTCACGTCCCCATCACTCCTCTCCTTGGCTGTCCTCACTACACACACTCTTGTACCCACTCTCTCCACCTCCAACTTCACATCCCTCTCTGAAAATAGTTTAGAAGGAGACAAGGTTCATTAGTTTACACCCGTAGTTTTAAAACAATTGAGGTCCCTTACTGGAGCTCTATGAACCCTCCAAACTACTCCAGGCCACAGATTCCCTATTCGAAACAGTGAAGCGTTCTGTGGCCTGGATTATTTGGAGGGTTCATAGAGCTCCAGTAAGGGCCCTCAAATTGTTTAAAACTACGGGTGTGAGTTCGAATGCAGTGTGTGTGTGTGTGTGTTCCTCTATCTCCCCTCTTTACTGTGCATGTATGTGTGTCCCTCCCTAACCTCCTTCCCTGCCCTCTGACCTACCGTGTTTGTGAGCAGCATTGAGTGTAGTCAGTAATACTCTCTCCTCCTGTCTCGCCTGCCTCAGTCCCTCCTCGGCTGCTGTCAATGCTTCACGGTTCCGACCACGCTCGCTCTTCACTTTGTCTAGATTAACCTGTGTTGTGGTAATGAGGGTAATAATAATAATAATAATAATAATAATAATAATAATAATAATAATAATAATAATAATAATAATAATAATAATAATGATAATAATAATAATAATAATAATAATAATAATAATATGGTGACAGTCGTAATAATAATAATAATAATAATAATAATAATAATAATAATAATAATAATAATAATAATATGGTGACAGTCGTAATAATAATAATAATAATAATAACAATAATAATAATAATAATAATAATAATAATAATAATAATAATAATATGGTGACAGTCGTAATAATAATAATAATAATAATAACAATAATAATAATAATAATAATAATAATAATAATAATAATAATATGGTGACAGTCGTAATAATAATAATAATAATAATAATAATAATAATAATAATAATAATAATAATAATAATAATATGGTGACAGTCGTAATAATAATAATAATAATAATAAATATGATGATGATAGACGTAATAATAATAATACATACATACATACATACATACCTGTGCTCTGGTGACAGCTTGTTGAACATCAAATAGCCGGGAGCCCAAACCAACATTTTCAGTCTGTAGGTCGTGGGTTTGTTGTCGCTGTGTGTGTGTGTGTGTGTGTGTGTGTTGAGGGGCAAGAAAGGAAAGGAAAGGATTAGCATAGCATTAGGTACTCGTGGGCTGCTAGGTTAGGGCAACAGATTCCCTATTCGAAATACTGAAGCGTTTTGTGGCCTGGATTATTTGGAGGGTTCATAGAGCTCCAGTAAGGGCCCTCAAATGTTTTAAAACTACGGGCCTTACACCCGTAGTTTTAAAACATTTGAGGGCCCTTACTGGAGCTCTATGAACCCTCCAAACTACTCCAGGCAACAGATTCCCTATTCGAAACACTGAAGCATTTTGTGGCCTGGATTATTTGGAGGATTCATAGGAGCTCCAGTAAGGGCCCTCAAATTTTTTTTTAAACTACGGGTGTCACTCACTCACTCACTCACTCACCAATTGTCTTAGTCTGAGTTGTAGTTGGCTTTTCTCCTCCTCCAGATGGCGTTTTTTAGCGTCCTGGAAGCGTCTCAGTAGTGGATGGTCTGGCCCAAGTGTCTTCAGCACAGAGGCCCAAGATGGTACTCCTCCTCCTCCTCCTCCTTCACCGTCTCCTTCACCGTCTCCTGTAGTAGTGGTGGTGGTGGTGGTGGTGGCAGAAGGATGTGTGTGTGTGTTGGCATACATATAGATACGGTAATGGGTATAGACTTTTGGTATTTATTGATTGAAGATGGGGGAAGGAAATACACTCGTGATACAAAACTCCAATGTACATAACTCCACATACACTCCAATGTATATATGTATGTATGTATGTACCAAAAGTAAATAGACTAACTTATAAACCTCTTTTCTAAATAATAATGCTGGAGAGAGAGAGAGAGAGAGAGAGAGAGAGAGAGAGAGAGACCCACCCACCTACCTACCTGATACTGCTGCAGGAGTTTGTTGTTGTTGTTGTTGTCCAGTAGCTGCTGCAGTGGTGGGCGAAGGAGGCGGTGAAGGAAGTGGTGATGGTAACTGACCTCTACCACCAACATCAACATCATCTTCTTCACCATCTCCATCACCATCTCCATCTCCACCAACACCATCTTTGTCTTCCCCCTCACCCTCTTTTTCCTCCTCCCTTTCCTCTTCTTCCTCCTCCCTTTCTTCTTCCTCTTCTTCCTCCTCCTCTTCCTGTTCTTCAAGTATGTCTTCTTCTTGTCTATCCATGTCTGCCAGAGACTTTTAAATCCGGGATATGAATTTTATTATCAACACAAGACTAGTAGACTACTAATAATAATGGTCTGTCTGGAGAAGTGTGTGTGTTCCACCTTCCAGAGAGTGTTCCAGCAGGGTGTTGTTGTTGGTGTTGTTGTTGTACTGGAATAGAAGTGTGTGTGTTCCACCTTCCAGAGAGTTTTCCAGTAGGTTGTTGTTGTACTGGAATAGAGGGGTGTGTGTGTGTGTTCTACTTTCCAGAGAGTGTTCCAGCAGGGTGTTGTTGTTGGTGTTGTTGTTGTACTGGAATAGAGGTGTGTGTGTGTGTTCCACCTTCCAGAGAGTTTTCCAGTAGGCTGTTGTTGTACTGGAATAGATGGGTGTGTGTTCCAGCAGGGTGTTGTTGTTGGTGGTGTTGTTGTACTGGAATAGAGGTGTGTGTGTGTGTTCCACCTTCCAGAGAGTTTTCCAGTAGGCTGTTGTTGTACTGGAATAGATGGGTGTGTGTTCCAGCAGGGTGTTGTTGTTGGTGGTGTTGTTGTACTGGAATAGAGGTGTGTGTGTGTGTTCCACCTTCCAGAGAGTTTTCCAGTAGGCTGTTGTTGTACTGGAATAGATGGGTGTGTGTTCCAGCAGGTTATTGTTGTTGTTGTTGTTGTTGTACTGGAATAGAAGGGTGTGTCACTCATGCAGTCACTGTGTGTTATACCTTCCAGGGAGCGTGCTGGAAGGTAATTGTTGTTGTACTGGATTTGCTGGGTGGTTGGTTGGCGTCCCCTGCTGGTTGTCATGGTAACGCCAGCGGTGGAAACATTGGCTTGGGATACTACCTTTTTTTTATTTAATATTTAGCGGCTTTCTTGAAAATTCTAAGCTTAGACCCAAACTTAAATGAATAAAAAGAAGAGAATGGAGGAGAAGAGATAAAGAGAGAAGAGAAGAGAAGGGAAGGCAAGAAAAAAAGAGAAGATGAAGAGGAATACATGAGTCATATAATTAAGTAATATAAGTTGCCATGGTAACGATAGATGTATGTATGTATGGCAACGCAACACAACACAATATATTATAGCACCTTAATAATTATAGACTGGTTTGTTTATCTATATGTTATACGTCCTTATATCATATTTTTTACTTATGGTTAATATTGAAAGAATTGTTGTTGTTATCGTGTATGTTTTTATTTCCTTCATTACCCACTAATTTAGACCATTCTGAGACTATATACTCTGTTCAAAACTTGTGTTCCATTTTCCTCTATCTATCTGTCTCTATTTCTATCTATATCTATTTCTATCTCTATCTGTCTCTATTTCTATCTATATCTTTATATCTATATCTATTTCTATCTCTATCTGTCTCTATTTCTATCTATATCTTTATATCTATATCTATTTCTATCTATATCTTTATATCTATATCTATTTCTATCTCTATCTGTCTCTATTTCTATCTATATTTTTATATCTATATCTATTTCTATCTGTCTCTATTTCTAACTATATCTTTATATATATTTCTATCTCTATCTCTATCTATCTCTATTTCTATCTATCTCTTATCTGCCTATCTATCTATTTCTATCTATCTAAGTATAAGAGGCCAGCGGAACACAAGTTTTGAACAGACTATAATTTCTTCTATGGCATTTCCAAGATAAGGCTTAATTCAAATAGGGTACTTTGAAATTAGCCTGACCTTACCTAACCTTACCTAACCTATCCTAGTCCACAGCAGACTACCGGGACCTAACCTGGGCAAACTACCGGAAAATAACCGTGGTAAAGTACAGGATATGACCACCAGGGCAAAATGCAAAACGGCAATTTGTTCAATAAATACCTTACTTATTAAAACTTGATATACCATACCTACCATGACCATCTTACCTTGTCCAAACCATGTCATACCATATTAAAACCATGTCCAACTCTATCAAAACCATATTCCACCTTTCCAAAACCATATCCCATCCTACCAAAGCCACGAGGCACTATATAAATATAATCGCACAGCACCAAAACCATCTTAAACTTCCCCAAACCATGTACGAACCTACAAAAACCACCTTAAACCTCCCCAAACATGTCCTAACCCACAAAAACCACCTTAAACCTACCAAACCCATGTCCTAACTTACACAAACCATGTCCTTATCTACCAAAACCGTACTCCCCCAAAGTATATTTTTAATCTACTTTTTCTGTCCCAACTGTTATGCTGTCAGTCCTGGGGTCATATGAATACAGGCATATTTTTATTATAATCTCTCGACACCTAAGAATTATTTTATATCAGTCTAGAAGTAATGCATGAACACAGTAGAATATAAATTTTGGAATACTGTACTGTAGTCACAATTCACCAACAAATAAATCAGTATCACATCAAAATGTAATCATACAACAACAACACCTTACGTCAACTCAACCCCTTCAAAAATTATTATTATAAGGTGTTGCAAAATCATACACGTGTTGTTCTTTATTACCAAGATATTTACCTTTAATATATATACAGTATATATATATATTTTTTTATTTGTGTCTCAGCTTCCTTATCTTTTATCTGAGATTGGTGGTCAGTAAATTTGGTGTTGTAATGCCAGCTTTCAGAAAGTTTACACATCACTTCCTTTTGCCACAATAACATAATCTTCTCAAACAATATTATATCAGTCAGTTTAGCTAATAGTTTACGTCAGAATGATTGTTGACGTGTAAAGTTCCGGTTGACTGACGCTACGGGGCAATTAATTAAAAAAAAAAAAAAAAAAATGATTGTTGATGTGTAAAGTATGGGAATTTCTTCTTTCTACCCTACCTAAGCCTGTCCCCTTATTCCCACAGCCCCCAAACCCCCCCCTAAGCCTGTCCTCTACTCCCACACCCCGATAATACCATTTAATGTTACATAGTTGGTTAATTAATCAAACATTACCTTGATTTATTCACTGTACTTAGATAAATGATTTCACAATGGTTGGAATTTGTACATATCACCTATTTCTGGCAGTACAAGTGGGAGGTGGCGCAGGCGACTCTGTGTGTGTGTGTGTGTGTGTGTGTGTGTGTGTGTGTGTGTGTGTATGTGTGTGTATGTGTGTGTATGTGTGTGTGTGTGTGTGTGTGTGTGTGTGTGTGTGTGTGTGTGTGTGTGTGTGTGTGTGTGTGTGTGTGTGTGTGTGTGTGTGTGTGTGTGTGTGTGTGTGTGTGTGTGTACTAAATTATTCATAACAAACTAGGCCTTTCTCCATAATGAGTGATATGCTTAGGTTAAATTAAGGTTTATTAATATAAGTTAAATAATGATCATAATAAAAATGACTATGAACATTTGGTAACCTGATTGGTGTATCTATCTAGCCTTACAAAATATAATACACAAGTACAGTATTGTTCATTATAACACAAGTACAGTATTGTTCATTATAACATTGTTCATTATTCATTCCAGGACAGAAAAGATCTCCCCAGCTTTCTCCAACTTTGATGTGAGCTGCTAATATCATGGCTGGCACTGTCAGTCCTTGATTCAAAATAACAGTCAGTAGTGTCATAAATGAAGGTACGGTACTTCACAACTCTGCTTAAGGGACCCTGTGATGTAGTCAGAAATTTGGAGATAAACGAGTCCTTCAAATATGGCCACGAAACACCACCTATAGGGAAGGAGCTTGTTTCGTGGCATAAACAGGAGGAATCAGAAGTCTCCCATTTTCATACACGATCACAGGGTCCTTAAGGTAGTAGTTCTTTTTTGGTACATTGGAGTGCCTTGATTCCTCCAAAGTATGCTAGGAAACAGGACCAGAAGAGCAAAAATAATGGCGTTCTGTTGCTTAGAATAGTTTGGGGGATTCAGTTGCTCCAGATTTGCCAACACAAAACTTTCCCCCTTAAAATATGTTTACTGTAATAAATAAGACTTGTATCGTTAGTATAATTACAGTATATAATAATAATTTAAAAAATACTGTGTTTGTTAGTACTGTGTGGGCTCATCAGTTTAGAATAGGTGCTGTGGAAATGAGTTACTTGAGAGGAGCATATGGGGTGTCTAGGTGGGATGGAGAAAGTAATGAGAAAGTAATGAGAGTGTGTATGAGTGAGAAGGCAGTTGGTATTGAGTGTGGAGTGGTTGAGAGAGTGAAGCGTAATACACTGAGGTGGTTTATACATGTAGAGAGAATGTAAGGTGAGGAGTTTGTAAAGAAGATGTATGGAAGTGGAGTTGTGGCACCTGGTGTGAGAGGCAGACCACTAGTTAGATGGCAGAACAGAGTGGAAGAGTATGTGAAGGAGAGAAACATGAGGGGCAGAGTAAGGCTTGACTGAGTAAGGATTGAGTGTTGGAACAGAGTGGAAGAGTATGTAAAGGAGAGAAACATGAGGGACAGAGTAGGGGTTAACCAAGTAAGGAGGGAGTGTTGGAACAGGGAAGACTGGAGATGGAGACACTTCTGTCGTGGCCACCCCCATGGGAGGCATCAGAGCTATAGATAGATAGATAGATAGATAGAATAAGACTGTGTACAGTACTTTAATATAGTAAATTTCCCATTCTGTTCCCCAAGTTATAATTTACGGGACGTGGCACACTTTATCAACAGTTAATTACCAAGGGACAAAATATCTATTTGCATTTTACCTGGTTACTGTAATTATTCCTGTACTGTAGATTTTCTTTTCTCATGTTGATTAACTCGTGGTATACTGTACTACGGTAACTAATAATGAAGGATTATGATGATGGGTCATGTTGGTGTTTGGTGGTCAGCTGTATCTTGATTTGTAAGACTATGATTTGACTATGTATTCTAGATGAGAACTGTTGGGGTGAACTGTGGGATGGAGAGATGAATCACACGTGTAGTCACGAAAACAAGAGTAAAATGATTCCACGTCAATACTCTCCGAAAGAATGTGATATCCATGAGTGGAGTAGATAATAATATACAAATATGTAAATAAATCTTTTCAATTACTAAAATATATAGTGTGATGAGATTGAACTAAAATGGTTTAAAATTAATAAACAATATATCACTCTTGTGCTGTGAATAAGGCTGGAATTCTTATGTAGACTGACCTCCCTGGCTTGAAGTCTTATGGCAGTGGTATAAACACACAGGCAACAATAGAGAGAGAGAGAGAGAGAGAGAGAGAGAGAGAGAGAGAGAGAGAGAGAGAGAGAGAGAGAGAGAGAGAGAGAGAGAGAGAGATTAAGGGGACACTCTCTCTCTCCCTCTCCCTCTCCCTCACCCTCTCTCTCTCTCTCTCTCTCTCTCTCTCTCTCTCTCTCTCTCTCTCTCTCTCTGATTGTATGCCCAATATGATAATTTATAATGGTTGTCTTGGCTGGCATTTCCTATACAGTACATTTGTCTTTGTCTGACTGAAGAATTAATGGAACATCTCAAACTTACTTACTTAACTTAACTTTTTAGTGACTATGTCCACCTTAACGGGAGAGTATACTTTTGGTACATTGGAGTGTCGTGATTCCTCCAAAGTATGCCAGGAAACAGAACCAGATGAGCCAAAATACTGGTACATAGACTGTTGTTTGGAATAGTTTGGAGGAATCAGTTGCTCCAGATTTACCAACACTGTATTACCATCTTAATTAAGGGGAGGGTATAGTTTTGACATTTTTGGAGATTATGATTCCTCCAAACTATTCCAGGCAACAGGATACCATTATTTTTCTTCCTCTGGGTCTGTTTCCTGGCATACTTTGGGGGAATCAAGGCACTCCAATGTAACAAAAGTATACTCTCCCCTTAACTCACTTCATCTCACCTCACTATCACTGCCCAGAATCGTCTTCATCACTTAACTCCCAGATCTGTAAACAAAGAAAATATTTTCACATAAACATAACTGAAAATTTAGCAGACAACAGAAAGTAATATCAACATTGAACAGCCAATAATACTACTACTGTAATTAACTTGTAAAGCTTAACATTATGACACTTTGTGGATTATAATTATATATACAATGTAAATATAATGTGTTCACGCATTCCTCTATATAAGTATATAAGACACACACACACAAAAAAAAAAAAAAGATATGACACAAAATAAGACACAAGATAAGACACAAGATATAAGACACAAGATATAAGACACAAGATAAGACACAAGATATAAGACACAAGATAAGACACAAGATATAAGACACAAGATAAGACACAAGATAAGACACAAGATAAGACACAAGATAAGACACTGTAAGGGGGCATGTATTTAAGGGGGTAGTTCTTTTTTGGTACATTGGAGTGACATGATTCCTCCAAAGTATGCCAGGAAACAGGACCAAATGAACTAAAATAATGGTGTTCTGTTGCTTGAAATAGTTTGGTTGGAGGATTTGGAGGATTCAGTTACTCCAGATTTACCAACACAAACCTTCCCCCTTTATGCAATCTTTCAATTCGGGTGTGTGTGTCATTTACCTGTGAGTCGTCCACACATTGTTGTAAGGAGCTGAGGCCAGACACTTCCTCTAAGTATGTGGACGAGTTGAACACCTTCAGTAGAAACTCAAACCCTTCTCCTCTATAAGCTGATATAACCTGCAAGTAAAACATTTCTTACAGGAGCAATTTTAATCGTACTTTTGAATGATACGTAGAAGTGTCTTTTCTTGGGCAACTGTACAAGTTTGTATTATATTGATGAAAACTGAGTGTGGTATTAAACTGAAAACTGAGTGTGGTATTAAACTGAAAACTGAGTGTGGTATTAAACTGAAAACTGAGTGTGGTATTAAACTGAAAACTGAGTGTGTTACCTTATTATATTGATGAAAAATGAGTGTGGTATTAAACTGAAAACTGAGTGTGTTACCTTATCACAACAGGCAGGACATTGTTGGAACGCAGTTGATGCTGGAGTGAGAAGTTGGTGTGTGCCCAGGAAGCCTCTCAGTGAATGTGGTACTGGACCCAACACACCTTCACTTGCACCTCCATGTTCACTTACTGCAGCCTCAGCCAGACCTCTGTCAGTCAATAAGTACACTTTATAAGTCAGGGGGTAAGTTTTAAGATACAGTACAGTAGTGCATAGTTCCTCTATAACTAAAATAATGGAAGATTTATGGAGGTTATTTGAAGACTCATTTGAAAGCAGAATCCTACAGTTTTAATTAACCCTAGAGTATATCACATGTCATAAATAAACACAACTGTTGAATGGCTTAGGGCGTGTGAGACGTACTTGTCAGGGTGCTGGAGTATGGAGACGAGCAGCTCGGTGACGTGGGCAGCAGCGAGGTAAGACATTCCCGGCCGGGTCACCGTACACTGCTGGTCCAATGTCCGGTCCTGTGTAGACTGACAACACGCAACCCCATCTAGAGTATGTTTCAACCTCATCACAACATTTATCACCAAAGTACACTAACCTAACACACACTCATCAACAGAATGATTTAACCAGAGATTATATTGTACTCGTGAAGGCAATATGAGATTTTATGAGCTTGGAAAGGAGTGTGAATTTGAGTGTGAGCCTTTCACAGCCTGTCCCCTACTCACGCACCCCCTCAACCCCCCCCCAAGCCTGTCCCCTACTCCCACACCCCCTCAACCCCCACCCCAAGCCTGTCCCCTACTCCCCACACCCCTATAAGTTAAGATAGTCACTCACATCCCCAGGAGCAACCACATCATTGCAGAAGTAGCAACCCAGCATGTCTCCAGGGATGGGTCCTCGTGGTATGGTGTGTGTGTGTGTGTCGGTGGTGGTGTCGTCGTCCTGGTGGCTGGTCCTCACGCCGTGCCTCATCACCAGGAACGAGTCGAACCCCAGGGCGGCCGTCAACACCAGCTACTCGGGGGTATAAAGTACACTATTTCAAACTCAAGCAAAACATAATTAAATATATAAATTCATGTTTATAATAAATGAAAAACACAATCAAATATATAAAATCATGTTTAGAAACAATGAAAAACATAATTAAATATATAAATTCATGTTTAGAATCAATGAAAAACACAATCAAATATATAAAATCATGTTTAGAAACAATGTAAAACATAATTAAATATATAAAGTATAATATAATATAATAAATAATATAATAAAATATAATATACCCAAGTTTTACTCAATACAATGGAAAGTAATTAACTATTACATTGTTTCTTTTCGTACAAAATATATTTATCTATTTACATAATTATATGAAATATGCTTAATCTCTTAACTTCTGCATGTCAGGTCTGCACAGTAAATATTTCCTTATCTTAGTATTAGATAAAAAAAAAATGTAGAGTCCATCCCCCCCCCCACCCCCCACCAAACCTGTCCCCCTATTCCCACACCCCCTTAATAAAACTGTACTATACAATTAAGAGTGGATTACCTTCTTATGTGCTGCTCCGAGTAGTGTTGGCAACCACCTACTTTCCCTGGAGTCCATAAGAAGGAAGAGAGCATCATGTGTCTCCACCAACTTCTCTAATGTTGCTACATCTTCTCGTACCTGTTCCAACATACTCTCTCCAACCCTGTGTCCTGGCATGGGTACACTCAACACTGCACCGCTACTGTTCTGTAAACACACACACAGATAATTAGGTTATGAACTCACGTGACCAAGGCATACTTAAACTACTTACATTTAATTAATCAACAATTTCCAAATTATTGCAGACCAATTGATAATTATATTTGTTATCAGTAAGCTGAAATAAGGTTATCCCGTGACACATCATAAAAGTAAAAATGTGACAAATATTTTGGCAAAGCTACTGTATCCAGTATTGACATTTTTCATACAGCATATTGTACAGTACATGTAAGAGTTCCTTTAGTAGATACAAACTCAATTTAGTTAGTCATAGTGAGTTATGTACTAGACTACAAATGTACAGGTATTAAACTTGTTCCAATAACTACTGTATAAACTTAACATACAGATGATTACTGTATACACTTGACATAGAGATGATTACTGTATAAACTTGACATACAGATGATTACACTACTGTATAAACTTGACATAGAGATGACAACAACTTACCACTTTAGGGAAGATCTGTTTGAGAGCTTCAGCAGCAGCCATTGCCTTGTGTACACCACCATTGAGGCAGTGGTCGAAGGTGAAGAGGTTTTGTCTTACTGGATTGCTGTAGGACACCTTACCATTGTCTACCAGTGTGATGTTACGGACACCCCAACCCTGCATCAACACAAACAATTATTCTCAAGTTTGGATCATGTACAGTCTTGGTAAAATATAATCATCTATATAGGGGTAACTCGCGTAAGAGTTTGACAGCTTCCCTCTGTTCCTTTACTGATAACTTTTCAATAAATAGGTTAAGTACCATTTTTATTATTTACTACCAGCTGCTAAGCACTACTTAATACAATAACATCATATGTGAATGTGAAAACATTACAGTAAATTGTTTGAGATATCCATATGTGGAAGATTATTTTTGACCACGACTGTACATAATGTGTCCATTAACATACTCTTTGTTGTTTGGCAACAAAGACCATATGGCACTCAAAGTCACAATGAGGGACATTTTTAAAATTATAAGATAAAGGGTAGGGTTATAAGGAACATTACACTGTACCATGAGACAGCGAGCAACAGCACAACCCAGTGTACCAGCCCCCAACAGGAGGCAACGTGTGTCCCTCACTATTCCCAGGTTCAGTTCAGGGGCAACACGCCACATCATCAGCTTCAGGTTCAGATCCACTGCACTAGATGCTAACCTGCAACATCAACATTTATTCATATCTCCAATACTAAACTCTCCTTATGCCTGCAATATCTATAGTTCAATTACCGTAGTTATAGTTCAGAATGCAACACAATACCTAATACTATTAAACACATTATGTAAGATTGCATTGAACACAACTACACTTCTTTAAGGAATCAAGGCTGTTCGACCAGGCAGCTTGGGGAATTTCTACTGTATACAGTAACAACAATAACAACAACCATCTTCTATTCCCATATGTAACAACTTTCTAGGTTTATATACTTTCTAAGTTTATATACATATCTACAAGTTCAAACTGTATCCAGGTATAATGTGGTCTACTGACTTGGTTGGGTCCATGTTAGCAGAGAGGTTGACCATTCGTGGCCCCATCTTGCCTCGTTCATTCTTCTCCCAACCAAGGTAGGGGGGCATCTCAGTGGGGGACAGGCAGTCCACCAGACCAGCCAGGTCTACCTCCACCAGCAGACCATAAGATCCATCCTTCTCTCCATTTTTTGTCCTCACTCTCAGGCACAGGATCTTATGAAGTGGGAACTCCTTTGACCTGCCAATTAATTGTTGTTATTATTATTATTATTATTATTATATTAATATAACTGTACAGTATTATTATTAAACGGCAACATCCATATCTCATATTACCTTACTCAGGGGTGTAGGCCTAAGCTGGGTTACCATGGCCTGGTTATTTAAAGAACAGCAACTATTATCATTATAATTATCACAACTACTGTACTATTATCATCATCATCACCTTACAGTATTCTTCTAGGCCATATTCTTCTAGGGTACATGCACATAAAATCAGATTTTATTATGAAATACAGCAAACTATCTATCTATCAACATGGTGTATATATACATTGCCTGAGAACTCCAGATGAAGGCCAGAGGATGAAAGGAATAAGTGTTCGTGTGACAGACAATGAATGAAGCACAACATTACCATTTCAAAGCCACCAGAGTGAGCAGGTTCCTCAACGGCCAGCCAGGATTTTGTGGAAGTGTGCTGGGGTCAGAGAAGCCCAGATATATTTCCTTTTCCGTCTATAGTCAAAGAAGATAAAAACTGAATAAATGGTAGAGTAAGTAGTTATTTCCCGTGTCTGCAGTCACTTCCTTAAGGGGGTGCAGGAAGAAGGGGACAGGCTTGGGGGGGTTTTAGAGGGGTGAGGGGGGGTTTGGGTTACAAGGCCAAACTCACAGACATTTACAGACTGCACCACAAGTTTTATTCTAATTTCCCCTTCTATAGATTGGTAATGAACAACACAATATTAAATGCATAAACTACTACAATATTACGAAATACATAATCATCATCATAATTCTCACCTCAATTCTAATGATATGGGCATAATACAAAAAGTTTTTTATAAGGGTTGGAGACTAATTAAATTAGCCCAAAACTGCTTAATGTATTTGAACTATGTGCTGTCTCTTTACTTTTTATCTTTAATCTTTTCTTATGTCCATCCTTGACAACATTATTTATTAAAGGATATAAAATATTATAACACTAGTATAAATAACACAGGACAGTCATCATAACTTGAAACATTCTCTTAAAAGTAGTCTCTATGTTAACCAGGGCAGGATAAAAAAATAAATCCAATATATCAACATGTGCAGAGAACTTACCCCTTGTGCTGCAGTTCTAAGTTGTGGGTAATCTTTAAGAGGATGGAGGGTATACTCGGTACCGGACTGAACCACGGTGAAGAAGCCAGGGTCAACCTCACTACCCGGGGATGCACACGCCGACAGCAGAGACGATATCTGAAACATTAGATTTTTTTTAGCTATTTTCCCTTTCTGTGAACGGGCTTGGGAATTATGTTAATTGTGAAAAGTAGAATTTGCTACAACTCAAAATAATACACCAATATCATATTACAGTACATAAAAATGTTGTTATATTAGTATAATTCCCATCACTGGTATACAGTAGACTCATGTTACGACACAATCTTATAAAATAATATAATACTTCTCTATCCACCATAAATTTCTCTCAGTCCCACAGCAAAAACTCCAAATTATTACCAGACTTTTTGATCCATGACCATAATACACTACATAATGAAATGGTTATGTATCTAATGGCAAGTTCTAAATATGTTAGTTTTATATGAAGCAAGTAAGAAGAGTTTGTGTATGATGAATAACCTGTTGTGAGGAGAGTGCAGTGGCGAGGCTTTGGGGTGGTCGCACTAACTGGAAAGTCTTTTGTAGTGTGAAGGCTGGGAAGGCAAACCAATAATAGTAATGATATTTCTTCAAGTCCTGCAACAAGAAAAAATGGCATTAAGAATTAATCCTTTTCACTTTCTGAATACTGTACTGTACAAACCAAATAAAAACTCTCAAAACAGAAATAATGTTAATACTGTACTGTTAATACTTACCGCAAATGTAAACATAAGAAATGAGGCGAGGACTGAAGGTTTCTCCAGTGCAGACCCAGAAGTGATGGCTGCCCAAAGCTGCTCAGCCGATGTCCGCAGTAAGTCTGGTTTGCTACGGCTACGAAATTCCTCCACAGTGTTGGTATTGATGAGTGTCCCTAATGCTGAGTAGGACTTGGATGATACTTCAGTCCTGAGATACACAGTAAACCCACAGTAAACATATTATCCAGATGCATAGTTTAAATTACAGTTTCATAAATATTTCCTATCCATATTATATTCCTATCTATATTTTATTTTCACCGTGTACTTATTTCCATATCTGCCTGCTGGCCCTCACCTGTTGAGAGCATCGTACTCCACACAGAGCCGTGAAGGAAGGCCGGGAGGGTCGGTGTTGACATAAGAGCCATATACTGATACCGGCTCCTCACTCAGTTGTAGCACATCAAGCTGAGGGATAAGTTACACATCTTCATTACCGTACAGCAGAACACAAATAAATACCTACGGTACATTCACCACTTCAGTTTGCACTCAGTCCTTGAATCAAGAAGGGTACGGTAAAGAAGCTAGGGATTGTGATAGTACATAGTTTCCACAAAAATCAATATACTGGATATCTATATACTGTAATAGAATCAAGGCTTTAAATGAAGTGTGTTTCTTAGAATCTGAGAAACTGAAAACTTGAAATGTGAATAATCAATGTATGCATACATGTACAGTATTTCCTTAAAGCCACTCAATTGAGAAAGACAGACAAAAAGGAAATTCAAATTGCTACTACCTTTGACATAGTACTGATACTTGAAAGCATTCATTAATTAAGTTGATAATAATTGAGGATACTTATACCAGACCTTGAGCTGAGTAAAGTGATGCCAGAATCCAGCATCAACAGCAGAACTGAAGGGAGCAAACTGAAGAATGTTGGGGTCAGCCATGATACACAACTACTGTATTGGTCTGCTGCTTCACTCTTGGCCTCAAACTCCAACTCACTCAAACCTTAATTAGTAAAATATGATATTAGTGTCTTAGTATTGTCATTATAAATATTAGTTATGCTTAGTGTCTTAGTATTGTCATTACAAATATTAGTTATGCTCAAACTCCAACCCACTCCAACCTTAATTAGTAAAATATGATATTAGTATATTAGTATTGTCATTACAAATATTAGTTAAGCTACTTTTACACCTCACAGGTCTGAAACTTCATCAAAAGCTTTACTACGGTACTGCATTAGATACAGTATATCATAAGCTTCAGATATCATAAGCTTTAGATAGAGTCTCCGAGAGAGAGAAACACCGTAGATGAAAATTGTGTTAGAATGGTCCAAAATAGTGGGTATTAATACTAAAATATACCCAATATAATGAATCCAGTACTTATGTAAAGTTACCAACATTAATTTACGACAGATGTGAACAATAAATTCGTTAAAAATACACTACAAAACAAATTATGGATAAACGCTCGACTATTACCATAATTTTTTTTATTATATACCATTATTATTATTATGCTATCATTATTTTGAGAGGAATAAGTAAGTTAGTAAATAAAAAAATCTTCCTTACCTTACAAAGTCAAACTCCCACTTTATTACACACAAACTCGTGACCTCCTCTTGTTTGGCTGTTTGTTTGTTTGCTTGTTTATTTGTTGTCCTCCTGTCTGGCTGTTTGTTTGTTTATATTATTGTCCTCCTGTCTGCTTGTTTGTTTGTTTGTTTATATTATTTTCCTCCTGTCTGTTTGTTTGTTTGTTTATATTCTAACTAGTCTGTTTGTTTATACTTTTATCCTGTTTGAGTTTACCGTTTTCCTGTTTGTTTATGCTTTAGTCCTCCTGTTTGTCTGTTTGTTTATACTGTTTTCACCCTGTCTGTCTGTCTGTTTGTGTGTTTGTTTACACCGTTACCCTCTTTACTGGATCTCAATTTATCTCTATAAAAATTAAGATAATATTATGTGTATGGAACAGAGTCATTTTTGTGGAGGGGGACACAGTGTTGCCAGATCTTAGTGACGTGTTTACCCCATATTTATTTATATTTTACCTCAATTTACCTCTTGATTATCTTTTTGGTATTATTTTCCTCTGGTTTAAATTTTCCCCTTTACTTTTGAATAATATGTGTATAATAATTCTCCTGTGTGGATATCAAGATTTCCTTAATTAAAACAGAGATATTTTTCTTCACCTGGCAACACTGCTGAGTCTGACTTATGGTTTGTTTTGTCACGTGATCAAAATCCAAGAGGCCTAATTAATTTATATTTTTATTATCTATGCGCACTCTTGAGATATTTTAAAAACAGTTTATAATTATGATATAGAACTAATGGACTGATGAAATGATTAATAAATTTCCTTAATTAAATTAATAAATATATTTCAAGTTGCAAGGGAAAGATGGAGGTCGCAAGAAAATAATTAATTATAAGCATTTTCTGGTTATCGGAATTAAAAACATGCTCGTATCCAAATTTCACAAATATCTCTTGACTATATGAATAAAATTTAATAGAAAAAATATAAATAAAAAAATATATAAATAAAAAAAAAATAATAAAGGTGCCGTTGAAAAGTTTGTTGGTGTATGTGTCAAAAGCTTTGTTGTTGACATTTTTGTTTTGTTTTGATTTGATCCGCTGCCTTGTTGGTTGTTAATACTACTACTAATATTACTACTACTATTACTACTACTATCACTACTACTACTATTAATAATTAATAATTTTCATTTTTTATCTTTTGTTAATATATTTTTTTTATTATTATTAATTATTATCGTCGCCATCGTCGTCTATATTGAAGGATATGTATGGCTAATTTTTAATAACTTCTCTCTCCTCCCCAGGAAGGATATAAATAAATAAATAAATAAATAAATAAATAAATGATAAATAAATAAGTAATGTGGTTATAAAATGGAACCAGCCAAGGATCAGTGTGCTTATTATTTTGCCAAGGAACGAATTACTAATCTACAAATCAGGTACAAACAAACCTTATTAATAAACAATACAAATCAGGTACAAACCTTATTAATAAACAGTGACCACAACAAGTGCCCAAATTGACATTTTTATTCTGTAATTACTATTTATAATGCCTAACTTCCATGTTTAATCCTATTAAACAATCTCAGACATACAACACATATTAAAACTACAAGTTAACCATAAAAGTATTGCATTATAAGTGAAATATGTATAAATACAGTTACTCCCGGTACGCAGGATTATACCAATAATTCTAATAGAGATTTTATTGTGCATTTATTTACTGTCTCTAAGTATTTGAAGTACACCTGTCTATACTCTCCTCTTTTTTATGTTAGGTTAGGTTCCTGAAGGGTTGTGTCGCATAAAGTGAATTTTGCATGAAGTAAATTGTACATTTCCATAAGAAATAATGGTACTTTAACTTGAAAATGGAGCCTAATGGTTCCTGTTATTTTAAGAGTTCGTGTAAATTGCATTTATTTTTATTTTTTTTTCATAATACGCACTATTTCAAATTCGCATAATTTAAACTCGTATAAAAAGAGAGGAGAGTGTAATTATGAGTGCTGGTGATATTACCTTATAAATAAACTATAACTATACCTGTTAGCACTATACTGATATTAGATACTTTACAACATATATAATACTATTAATTGATAATCATACATAGGATATTTTAGACAGATTCTGAATGAGCTTTGTAGAGATACTGTATATTTTCTTTGTGTAGCAGGTTTGAAATAATAAGAGGTTATTTTTATTTTTTTATTTTGTGTGTGTATATGTATGTGTGTGATTATTATTTTTATATATTCACGTTCCCACTGTCAAAGGAGGTTACTATGGTTTTGTAAAATACTGGTATGGAAGTGTATATCACTATGTGTTTTCCTTCACAAGTACAGTACGGTACAGTATAATAGTTTAAATGTTGTGGCATGGTAAAGCTAACTCATTAATTTTAATATGACCCAACTTTAGAAACTTGTAAAATATACCAATATGAAAACCATATTTTTTTTTTTTCTGTTTTCCACTGGTTCACATAAAGTTATGTGTGCAGTGTATACTGTATACTGAGAATGGCTTGGAAGGAGAGCTGGGCTAGAAGTGGCATCTATTAACTCCACACACTCTTTACACCAAGTGCCTGTCTTCAAATACAATAGGGGTGGGAAAATATTTAATTATAAATTACTTATTTCATGATGTACAGGCATGTCATATGTATGTTTCAGTATAAATTGATGACTGGCAAATCCCTCCTTTACCTGTGCTAAATTTATTGATCATTAGTCAAAGAAAAAACAGATAAAGATATACTCTAAGCCCTGTACATTATTTTGAATGAGTACTCTATACACGACTGACAAAATTTAATTAAGAGTTGGTTGTAATAATTATTTTTTTATTTTTGAGGGTATCATTACAGCAGCTGACCGGTTCCCAGCTGGTGGCAGTATCACCAAGAGACTTAGAGGTTATATCAGGAGCCAGGGAAGAGGAGGAGGTTCCACTTGTACCACTGGCTAACTCAACACTTCCACTTGCTGAGTCCACTTCAGCCTTCACACAACATTCACTCATTAAGTGGCAGCAGAAATTATTAAGGTGTCACATTTACCTTTACTTGGTATTATTTAATTAAAGCATATTCTTGATAATATATTTATAATGTTAAATAAAGGAAAGTTTTTATTGATATACCCACCCATGAATTTCAATGATATATGACAGAAGGCCTGAGTAGGAGTAGGGAAACCCAGTGAATTCAAAAGATATCTCCCTTTCAATCATGTGGCATTATATTTTACCTTTTAACTAATAATCTCAGGTTTGGAATGAATGATATGTTTGCCTCCAGTTTAGTCTCAGTTTTGTTGATGGTTTATATACTGGTAACTTGTCATGTGTGTTTGATGCACGTGGTGTTTATCATATCTATGCCAATGATGCATAGATTATTATTGAAAAAGTTAAAATATATAACACTATAAAATATATACAGTAACACTAAAATATATAACACTAAAAAAAAATAGGACAAAGATGGAGTCCCTATTGATCAAAAGTAAGATAGAGAGAAAGAGAAGGCGTAAATAATTATCTCACGACTAAAATAATTATTACCAATGGAAATCAAAGATATGATGATGGTGGAAATACCTGTCTTTCGGCATATGTTCAAAAAAATTTATGTGATCAGTAATTGCATGGAGTAGGTTATTTAATGTTCAATGTAAGATACTGAAAATTGTAAGTATATGTATTCTTGTTATATTGTTACTATATGGAGAATATTGTGTTACAGTCCATGTGAGATAGTGGAGTTGAGTCGGCCTGTGTACGCTGACAACCCAAAATACAAGACTTTACACGAACAAGCGATAAAACACAAGAGGCGGAAAAAGCGCAAGCACAGGATATTTACCTACAAACATGAAGACCGTTATCAATGTCAAGTAAGGAAATATTGTTTGTCAAGTAAGGAAATATTGTTTGTCAAGTAAGGAAATATTGTTTGTCAAGTAAGGAAATATTGTTTGTCAAGTAAGGAAATATTGTTTGTCAAGTAAGGAAATATTGTTTGTCTAAAGCACTATAATTTATGAAAACCTTAAGGGGAGGGTATAGTTTTGACATTTTTGGAGATTATGATTCCTCCAAACTATTCCAGGCAACAGGATACCATTATTTTTCTTCCTCTGGGTCTGTTTCCTGGCATACTTTGGAGGAATCAAGGCACTCCAATGTATCAAAAGTATACTCTCCCTTTAATACAAGTTAAGTGAGTAAGGGGACAGGCTTGGGGGGGTTTTGGAGGGTGCGGGAGTAAGGGGACAGGGTTTGGGGGTGCGGGAATAGGGGACAAGCTTTCTAACCACCCCATGTCTGTCCCCCTATTCCCCCCCCCCCCAAGCCTGTCCCCTACTCCCACACCCCCTTCATATAAGTTAAGTTTTGCTGTAACCAGAGATAAATTTGTTGGTATTCATTATACATTTTTTTCTGATTTCCGTAGAATGAGTCTTGCGTCTCCACCTCCAAGAAAATGGAACCTATGAGTTGGTTAAGACAGAGGAAGAATATTGCTGAGTAAGTGTTGTTATGAACGAAACACCACCTATAGGGAAGGAGCTTGTTTCGTAGCATAGTCAGGAGGAATCAGAAGCCTCCCATTTTCACACACGATCACAGGGTCCTTAAGTGGTAGTAGTGTTGTGATGATATTTAGATATTCCGAGTAGCGTAAATTTAAGGGACCCTGTGATGTAGTCAGAAAATTGGAGATATATGAGTCCTTCAAATATGGCCACGAAACACACACACCTATAGGGAAGGAGTTTGTTTCATGGCATGGTTAGGAGGAATCAGTAGCCTCCACTTTTCATACACGATCACAGGGTCCTTAAACCAATTGTGGGAAAGAGAAAGAAATTAAACCTGTAACCAAGGTTGGGGAGAGAAATAAGAATTCAGGCCATTCCTTGATTCTCCCAATATCTTGTTTGTGAATAAGATAAACATATAATCACACTCCTGTTGATACAAAGTCATGTCGCTGTTAAACCAAATCCTTTCACGGTTTTCTTTCTGTGTTGAGAAAGTGGAAAAAGTAAAGTAGAATACACTCTCCTCTTTTTTTATGCGAGGTTAGGTTCCTGAAGGGGTCGCATAGTGTAAATTGTACATTTCCATAAAAATTATTTCTTATGGAAATGTACAAGTGGTACTTTAACTTGAAAATTGAGCCTCCTTGTTCGTGTTATTTTAAGAGTTCGTGTAAATTGCATTTATTTAATTTTTTTCATGATACGCACTATTTCAAATTCGCATATTGTAATTTAAACTCGCATAAAAAGAGAGGAGAGTGTAATTGTAATAAATTAAGTGCAGATGTAACTATTTATTATTTTCATCCCTAGGAATACAGCTGCATTGAGAAGCCAAGACACGGCTGAAAGTATACACACAACAGAGAAAAAATCTAACAAGAAATCTGGAGATGACTCGTTGCCACACCAACAGTACTTCTATATCATGGCAGATCTGGCACCAACTGAAAAGTGGGTGTCAGCTCAGAACTCACTTCATTTTTCTAACTATAGCTCTGACGCCTCGTTCCCTCGTGTCTCCAGTTCTCCCTTTTCAAACCCTCCCCTGTCCCTTATGTTTCTCTCCTTTACATACTCTTCCACTCTGTTCTGCCATCTAACTGGCGGACAGTATTCAGTAAGAAGGAAGCAAAATAATAGAGAAGAGTTTACAAATGCTTAATTAATGTGGGAAGTTGAATATTAGTGCATGCAGTTACATAATTGGCCTTGTGTTACCTGAAATCAATATCTAACCCATTATAATATCTATAATATCTATGTACAATTGGACACAAGAATGGGTGGTACAGCCCAAGTGAAAGATGGTCAATTTCTCAGTATTGCAATCCTGAGGCAAAATCTATTCAATTTAACTCTATACAACAATTTGCCTCCTAAATACTGTAGTGTAATTAGAACTACTGTAAGACGAATGAATTTAATTAGTAATGCCACATACAGATCCTTGTCATCCACATGGTAGAGTCTGAATCAAGTACCGAATATAACAGTACAGTACAGTATTACAATAGGCCCTCAATATAAGATAAATAATTGTAACACCATCCTTGTAATTTAGGTGTACAGTATTATACACAACTGCAGGAGTGTTGTATCTCAGATTCTCATTTTATCAACAGCCTGGGGGAGACACAAGCTTATGAGGTTGTGTTATGTGAAATGAGGTTTGATACACAAGGCCAACTGACTGTCACCCCAGACTTCACTAGACCTGCCACAAAGCCACATAGGTAAGATAGAAATGTTCGTGTATATAGTTAATTTATTTATTATTATTATTATTATTATTATGTTCGTGTAATATAGTTAATTAAGATAGAAATGTTCGTGTATATAGTTAATTTATTTATTATTATTATTATTATTATTATGTTCGTGTATATAGTTAATTTACTTATTTATTATTATTATGAGCAGTGCAGTGAAGTTAAAACTCACTCACTATATTTCTGTTCAGGCGTTTATAGTTTCTGTTGAGGCGTTTATAGTTTTGTTGATGGTTCCTCATTTTGTTACAGGATAGAGAGTTATGGTGCTGACAACGCCCAGTATGAATACAAGATTGAAAATGTTTCTCCAATCCGTTCCTTAGTAGAGCATCAACAGGAGACACGGTTGTCAGAACAGGTGAGTCATCTGATAATATTGATGTCTGTGTTTTATTGTAAGGTCTGTGTTTTATTGTAATACAATTTAAAAGAATGGGGTGCAAGTTTCATAGTCTGATATTATTTAAGTACAATTTTAATGCTTTAAATGATTTACAGAGCTTGGCTAAATGTGGGCTTGAATTTCACGTGTCAGTAGTGTTTATTTATCAATATTTTATACTTATCCCAGCCCAATGTCTGCTTTTCGGACCCTTGGAGTACAAAGGTTTTTGTTACCTCTAACTTTTGTACTTGAATTTCATTAGTGTGTCCAGAAAGTATGTACAGTATTGCAATATAAGCTATTGTATTCACTCCTATTTTGTCCAACTCTTGTTAATGTCATCCTTTTGCCTCCCTTAATATGACGTATACTCCTTTAAACACATTATTGTGTCTTGAAAGATATTCAACATGATTTTGAACCTTTCTCACTCTTTTAATTCCTTAGTATAAAAGAAACATTTTTTTTTACTAGAAGTCAGGAGAGAGGCTGGCTTTACTAAGTTGGGGAAAGGATAGAGGGAAGGGAACCTTAATTGGTTTAGTAACTATGAGAGAAAAAAGTGACTGGTGCTTGTGGCAACCAGTGCTTGGTTCCACTCAACAAATTCAAGTTGAGGTGTGTGACTACAAACTGCTTGGTATTACAAAAAACCCTGTATTAACGAGTGATATTCCTTCCACAAAGTCATCCTGCATTTGACCAGAAACCCACCGCCGCCAGAACTTGCATTCATGGAGATACTGTACAACTTCTACAGTATTTTAATTTTACTTATGAGTAACTGTTCCCTTACCAGAACCTCTTATACCTTACAGTTATCAAAGCAACGCATAGAGGAAGTACATGAGGTGTCAGGACTGGAATGGGAGGAGAGTGGAGAGCGTAAGGAAGGAGAAGTGAGGCTGGTGGTGACGGGGGAAATCACACGAGCTTTACACTTTGATGATGCTGCTTCCTCTCTCTATGTACATTATGCCTTGTATCTTCCTCCAGGTTAGTAGTGCTGTACAATACAGGATTATAGGTATAGCCTGCCTCATACTGTATAATTAGGAAGCGGCCTATTATTGGACTTAATTTATTATTTGACTTAAAGCCAGAATTGCATAGCCCATTTTTCCCTCTACCCTTCAGTATTGGTCTGGTGTTGATATCAGCAAAACTATAAGGGTGAGAGTCCCAAATGAGAAGGTCAAATTTTCAACCTAATGCACTGTTTTCACGTGGCTATGAAAATATTTTACATGTTGTGTGTTTCTTTGGTTGTACAGGTTGGAGGAGTAATAGTGGTAGTGAGTGTGAAGGGTTTACACCATCCTGTGTTGTGAGTTACATTGATGGTGTTCCCACGGCTCACTACTCAACACCATTTTCTCTGGATCTCACTCGTCATCAGTCAGGTACTGTAAGGTATTGGTGTAACAACTTACCCACTCATTGTTATACTGTAGTACTGTCTTTATATATACTCTCCTCTTTTTTTTATGTTAGGTTAGGTTCCTGAAGGGTTGTGTCGCATAAAGTGAATTTTGCATAAAGTAAATTGTACATTTCCATAAGAAATAATGGTACTTTAACTTGAAAATGGAGCCTCCTTGTTCAAGTTATTTTAAGAGTTCGTGTAAATTGCATTTATTTAATTTTTTTCATGATACGCACTATTTCAAATTCGCATAATTTAAATTTGGTGTATACTGTACAATATTGTCAGGTAGAGGTTGGCCACTGCTTCTGTTGGCTGTATATTCCGTGGATTGGCTTGGTCGTGACAGAGATGAAGGCTATGCATCATTTACACTTCCTACTCCAGGTGGGTTGTACAGTCTTCTTTTATATTATCCTTTCATCACTTTGCTGTCTGTATCCATGTTACTTTTTGTATCGGCAAGATGTTACAAGGTGGTACAGCAATATATTTTTTTTTATAATACAGGCGTACCTCACTTTTCAGTGTTGATAATTAAGGGAGTGAAATCTGAGAGCCAAAGTATCTGACAATTCACCAGTGAGAAACAAATCCAAAAGTTTGGTTATAAGGGAAAATGAATTACTTCACTATACTGTACTCCAGCATAATTTGAATATTATTTTTATGAAAAACTAATTTCATGGAGAAATATTATATAAGTACAGTATTTACTTATTTTCAGAATTTTTGCTTGTAAGTAATATATTTCATATTTACACGCTTGCTAGCTATTATTTTATATAATTTCTTGAAATTCTGTTTTGGAACAATATATAATTTATCTAACCAAAATCCTTATTGTGGATGCTTAATTTATTCATCTACAAATTCAAATGATCCACGACATTGTATTTATTGGGTTAGCAGTCTGTGGCCAGTAATGAATTGGGAACCATTACACTACAAGGTACCATACCATCAATGATATCATATATGTATTGTAAAGTAACATTATGACTGATATTCATGTATGTATCTACCTCTAATAATACTGGTACTATAGGTGACACAGGTAAGAATGATGCTACTGAGAGTGTACATACCGTGGCCATGTGGAGACCTGCACAAACTTCTCCACTGGACAAAATGAGGAGATTTTTCCTTGGAGGCTGCCAGCTCATAACGGACTTCACCTACCTTGCTCTCCCTGTTTCCTCTCAAGTACGTACTAGAATCTCATCACACGTTTTAATTCCTAGATAGATTTATCCCCCCTAGTGACATTCTGGCAATTGCCTTGTCCTTGCTTAAATCTTTACATCAACTGCTGTCATATTAAAACAACATCTCCAGGACCATTCCACCATCAGTCCAGATGTTTCTCTTGAGTAGCTTATTTCCACCACACCTATTCTAGATTGTTATGCCTTATTCTTTGTCCATGTCCCTTACACCTATGTCAGTGTCAGCAGTTTTCTTGTCACTCCCATACTCATTAAGTATTGTCACTGAGAGTACAGTACTGTAATATTACAGGTTGAGCGTGTGAGTCGGCTTGGGTTTAACACTGTAAGCAGTGGTAGTGTTGAGCTCAGAGTGAGTTCTGTTGTACAGGCAGACTTTACACACACAGGTAGGCTAAACTTGTGTTTCAGTGTATATATCCACACAAACTTACCAGTGTATTCCAGGAAGGATCTGGGAATGTTATTGTTGGTAATTTAAGTATAAATACACTTTGACTGACAGGTTTAATTTCTTATATATTCATGACAAATATTTACATCACAGAATTACAATAACCTGATATGTAGCTGTAATGAATTATTATATTTGTTTTGAACAGTTTGAGAGGATATTTAATGGGAGGTCAAGATGGAATATTTCCTTGCAGATTATGGTATGGTGGTAGAGACTCCTCCAGGATGGCAGATATCAACATTGGCAGTTATTGATGCTTTCAACCGATCAAGACAAAAGCTAAGAGCAGCCAAGGAAGGTCTCTAATTATTAATGATGTCAGACACACCTTGTCACCACCTTTCCCTTTATTCCCACACATGGTGACACAGTTTCCAGCAGTTCCCATTCAGTTAGATAACTTTGCAGGTGTGGTAGAAATCCCGTCTCCTGGACTTCCCTGCTTGGCCGGAAAATTCCCGCTACCCGGACTTTACTGGGCATTGGTACAATTATAATAAGATAACATCATGCAAGCCTAATATAATAATGAAAATCTGTGCCATTTAAAATACTAAATTTGTATAAATAAGATAGTTCAGAGTAGGATAATGGAATATATACTGTATTTGCATATAATTTTAATGTTGTATATCATCTGAACAGAAGAGTAGCGTTAATAACCAGCAGAAAGTTAAGACAGCCATACTTTCTAACACTATACATCAGAAAGACAGCAAACCTAACACGTCCTTCTATACAACACAACATTCTTGGTTAAGGTGTACCTTGTACTGTACTATATTGTATAATAGTACTGTACACTGTAGAGTAAGAAAACTAGAATAGGGTTGATTGAATAACCTTATGAATTCAATGAGCACAGAATTCTCTACTGTGTTAAGGACCCTGTGATGTAGTCAGAAAATTGGAGGTAAATCAGTCCTTCAAATATTGCCACGAAACACCACCTATAGGGAAGGAGCTTGTTTTGTGGCATGGTCAGGAGGAATCAGAAGTCTCCAATTTTATACACGATCACAGGGTCCTTAAATCCAACAGACTATAAAACACAAAACTCACATCATAGCCTGAATTCAAACCTTCACAAATTGGTCTATGACTGTAAAAGCTCTTCTTGCTATGTCAAGGTGGGTTAATGTTATATATATAATAACCTTGCCAGTATTTGCTATTACAATAGTTCTTAATTAGAGGCAAATAGACAATGGGCTCGGGCAACTAAGTGGAATTCTCACACTTTTTACCAGTGTTACCATATCAAACAGTCCCCGACTTCTTTTGCCTCGTATGGAAGGGGCTTTAGGCTACTGTCACAACACCCTTATCTAAGTAATATGTGGTAATAATTTCTGCTGCTGCTATGGCTGGTAAGCAAAGAAAATATTACACAGCGTCCATTTCTGTTTACAATTCTGCATCTGGCTGTCAACTAGCAGCCTCACACATCAGGTGGGTAATTACAAGTTAGAATAA
This sequence comes from Petrolisthes manimaculis, assembly GCA_034508575.1. Lineage (NCBI taxonomy): Eukaryota > Metazoa > Arthropoda > Malacostraca > Decapoda > Porcellanidae > Petrolisthes > Petrolisthes manimaculis. Next base: position 207,772 of record JAWZYT010001380.1, read on the forward strand.
CACCTTTAGTAATGCTTTCATGGATAAACATTCTGATTTTACATATTGAAATTTACATAAAAATTTCACAATGTATATAATGATTATAACAAAAATTCAATGGAAATGAACAGTGTAATATAATAGTAAGCCTGATTAACAACAGTGACACCCCAAATAAAGTTTCCCAAGAAAAATATAGTTATATCCCCATTGCTCCAGATCAGACTAAGTACTGTACTGTACTATCTATTGCACTGTGGTTCATTGCAATAGCTTTACCTTTGCCAAATAATCACGGTGTGGCGGGTATTTTCAGCGGCGAGAGAGCCATTTCCATACTGACTTGCTCAACCAAATCCCCCCCAGGCTCCGGCAGATAAAATATATAGCTTTATTTTTTTCTTAAATTAACTTCTATTGTACTAGCATAATACAATAATTCTAAAACTATACAAGTCCCACATAATATAAACCTGTCTTTACAATAATTCTAGAAATTACTTATGATACACACTTAAAACTTAGCTGTCAGTGAAGTTGGGTTTCCGCTTTTCAACAAATGCCGTCATTCCCTCGGTTTGATCTTTCTGCAATAACGTAGATAAAATAATTAATTAGTGATCCTGAGCATCTCTGGCAAATGTCATTACCAATATTATACAACAAACAGATTATCTTAGGGATATTTTGAAGGGCTGATGTTTGGAAAATTATAATATATATCTACAGTTGGCAAAAACATTATTGGAACTCCCCCTTATAACAAAGGTACCATAGCTTAAAAGAAAAGATCAACTCAATATTTTGTCTCTAATCACACCCAAGCTTTTAAGAAAATTAGAATGTGTGGATAAAAACTCACCGTAGCAAAAGTTCCATAGAAGAGGTTCTTCTCAAACTGTAGACCTTCAGCCAGAGATGTTTCATAAGCTGTAAAAATGCCACCATTAGATTGTTAACATTACTCTTTATCAATACAAGTTTCCTGTCATCTTGTTCATACCTTTACTGCCCATCAATATTATGAATTTAGCATGATGTCAACCTCTGCTGTAAAATTTACTATTATTCTTTGAGAGCAAGTACTTACCATGAGCCTGTTAATTGTTATTTCCTACTTCAATAATCTCAATACTAAGATGATGAACAATAGTATACTGTGATGGTACAGTGGGCAAATAAAGTATTGCAACTCCCCTATGGATAATTATAGTTAATATCAATGTATTCCCAGAGGGAGAGAGGCATCACAGCTATAGATATACCAGGGGTCTGTGGGGCAGGAGGACATTCTGCCTCGGGAGAACATCAACAACAACAAATGAGTAGTAAGTTGTGGGAGAAAGGAGTTTTGAACACGGAAAATCAAATTCAGATGATGCCACAATAACCCTTATAATAGTTACAGTACTCACATTTATTAACAGATGCTTTGGCCATGGAAACAATAACCTTGGAGTGGTTACCAATACGTTCCCCCAGTTTGATAGCTTCATTCACCAGCTGGTCAGGAGCATGGACAGAACTCACCAACCCTGTCACACAAAAAAATAAGTACTTGCATTTTCTGCAAATTAACTGACCAATCATTAACTGCCACAAACCTACTGTACTTTTCTAATTGTTATACTAAAAATATGATCCATCTAAATTTAAAAATGTTCCGTTACATACTGTACCCTGAATATAGGTACGGTATATACAGTATTGTATGAGTGTATGAAGGTGCATGCTGGGTGAGATGGCAAATAGTGATAGAGTGAAGAGTTAATGTTGAAACAAGGATAACTGAAGATTCTTTGGCTATGGCCGAGGGAGTGATATATCAGAGCTATAGATAGATAAATTAAATTTCACAACCTCAAACCTATAAACTTGCAATAAATTTGTCACAAATAAAAATCCACATACATAATCATACATCCAAAAGGTATATGTCAATTCTTTTACATCCAGTCAGTCCATAAATTGGCATCATGGATATATGCACTTGACCACTCAAATTAAAGAGTCATGGAAGGCAGGTTAAGGGGAGGATACAGTGTTGGTAATTCCGAAGCAAATTATTCCTCCAAACTATTCCAAGTAACAGAACACCATTATTTTTGTTAACTTGGGTCTGTTTTCTGGCATACTTTGGAGGAATCAAGGCACTCCAATGTAGCAAAAGTATAGCCTCCCCTTAAGGCTAGATAAGACTGGTTACACTATGAACTCACCCCATTCTGATGCCTGCTGTGCATTGATGGGGTCTCCAGTGATACACATCTGCATTGCCCTGGACTTGCCAATGGCTTTGGTGAGGCGCTGAGTACCACCTGCCCCGGGGATGGTCCCAATACTAATCTCTGGCTGCCCAAATCTGTAACATCACACCATCTCTCATAACCAACCAGTTACACATTCATGATAAATATAGTTTAGGTGTGAGAGCAACATGTGTAGAGTACTCGGTTCTTACATAGAGACTGTTTTATGTAATAGAGATTAAGGTTAGTAAGGAGTAAGGGGTGTTGTTCAAATGGTGTAGAAGATGTGTAGACCAGATATTTGCCCTTAAATCAGTAATAAAGAAGTATCTAGGATAGGACAGGAAGCAAGTAGTATGATTAATTAAGGTGAGGGATTTTGAGAGCAGAAGATCAAGTGATCAATTTTGCAACTTTCTACAGGGTGAGAATGCCAAATGGATAAGGTGTGAGAAAGTATCTGGTTATCTGGTTATTTTAGCAATATTAATACACGAGATGGACGCGAATTTCTGCTGCCAACTGTACCCTGGTGAAGGACTATGTGGCATGACTGTACATTATATCTGGGATATACTTGTGATGTCTGCTTATAACAAGTTCAGGTGAAGTATTTGGTCTCAAGAACAGTTATCTATCTGCCTGTGAAATGGGTCAATGTCTAATCAAACAGCCTAAGATAAGATTAGATCATCTCAATTATTTCATCATTAATGGAAGTTTAAGTGGCTTTTTCATACACTACTGGTATTTTTAATACTCAGTTTGATTACACTTTAAGAGGAGAGTATACTTTTGGTACATTACAGCATCTTGATTCCTCCAAAGTATGCCAGGAAACAAACCCAGATGAATAAAAGTATGGGTATCCTGTTGTCTGGAATAGTTTGGAGGAATCATTATCTCCAAAAATGTCAGAACTATACCCTCCCCTTAAGGATAATGTAGTCCTTTAAATTACAGTACAGTGGACTCTCCAATAACGCGGTAGTTACGTTCCTGGAGACGTCGCGTTATTAAAAAACGCGTTATTTAAACTTAATTTCCGCATAGGAAACAATGGTAATAGTGGGGGTTGCGTTCCTGGACAATGCAAAAGTCTACCTTTTGGGGATTTTGTTACTCTAATGTATGAATAGTAGAGTCAAACTAAAGTATGTAGTTGGTGACTCAAACAACAAAAACCCACATTCTCGTTTTATTTATATTTGTAAAGTAACGGTACACTTTCCTTCACATTTAACACTCGTCACTCCAGTCTGCCTACTCACCCCGCTCTCCCTCCCCACCCCTCTCTCCCTCCCCACCCCGCTCTCCCTCCCCACCCCTCTCTCCCTCCCCACCCCGCTCTCCCTCCTCACTCTGTGTTTCCTCCACATCCCGCTCTCCTTCCTCACTCCGCTCTCCCTCCCTACCCCGCTCTCCCTCCTCACTCTGTGTTTCCTCCACATCCCGCTCTCCTTCCTCACTCCGCTCTCCCTCCACACCCCACTCTCCCTCCACACCTCCTCGCTCTCCTTCCACACTCGTGTTACCTTCCTCTGACACCACATCTGTCTTCCTTTTAAAGAATTGATCAAGTCGTGTCTGTTTGGTCAGAGAGCGGGCCTGAGCAGCTCACCCTGCTTCCCGCCAAAAGTAGTGTGGGTAAGCGGGTGAGCGTGGCCGCGTTAAATCGAACAAATAATGTTATTTAATCATATCCCCCCTATATATTATACCGCGTTGAATCAAAAACGCGTTACTCAAAACCGCGTTATTGGAGAGTCCACTGTATACCATTGCCTTATCTCTTCCACACATTAAATTACCATATCAAATAGTCCAACTGTACATCCAACAAATATCTGACATTCTAAGAAAATTTAGACACATTATGTTCTCAGAAGGGAAGTATTGTATAGCGACTAATTAAAATATGATACCCCATGAAGGAAAAAAAGGAGAGATAATATTTCCTAATAAAAATAGTAGATGTAAATGAATAATATTTTCTTTGCTTTCACTCTAGGCAGGACACATAATAAGGAATAGCTACTTTATTTCTCTTAGTCAACACATTAGGTCCTACTTGGAATAGAGTACTCACTTTGCTTTCTCCCCGGCCAGTATAATATCACATATAATTTATTTCTCTTAGTCAACACATTAGGTTCTACTTGGAATAGAGTACTTTATTTCTCTTAGTCAACACATTAGCTTCTACTTGGAATATTGTACTTACTTTGCTTTCTCCCCGGCCAGTATAATATCACACATCATTGCCACTTCACATCCACCACCCAGAGCATAACCGTTGACAGCAGCAATGACGGGTTTCCTTATTCTGGTCAAGGCATCCCATCCCTGTAGGAAACCTCCGGCGTAGCAATCTACAAAACCCTTATGTTGCATCTCCTTAATGTCAGCACCTAGTTATGGGAAAGAAAATAGACCTACTGTACATGAAAAAGAAAATGGTCACAAAAAAATTAGCCTACTCTCAATACAGTAAAATGAATTATTGCATGATAATACTGATTACTACACTTAGCCTACCATAAATGAATTGCATGATGGCCAATGTCATAAATAAGTCATAAAATACTTAAGATAATAATGATTACTACACTTAACCTACCATAAATGAATTGCATGATGGCCAATGTCATAAATAAGTCATAAAATACTTAAGATAATAATGATTACTACACTTAACCTACCATAAATGAATTGCATGATGGCCAATGTCATAAATAAGTCATAAAATACTTAAGATAATAATGATTACTACACTTAACCTACCATAAATGAATTACATGATGGCCAATGTCATAAATAAGTCATAAAATACTTAAGATAATAATGATTACTACACTTAGCCTACCATAAATGAATTGCATGATGGCCAATGTCATAAATAAGTCATAAAATACTTAAGATAATAATGATTACTACACTTAACCTACCATAAATGAATTACATGATGGCCAATGTCATAAATAAGTCATAAAATACTTAAGATAATAATGATTACTACACTTAACCTACCATAAATGAATTGCATGATGGCCAATGTCATAAATAAGTCATAAAATACTTAAGATAATAATGATTACTACACTTAACCTACCATAAATGAATTGCATGATGGCCAATGTCATAAATAAGTCATAAAATACTTAAGATAATAATGATTACTACACTTAGCCTACCATAAATGAATTGCATGATGGCCAATGTCATAAATAAGTCATAAAATACTTAAGATAATAATGATTACTACACTTAACCTACCATAAATGAATTGCATGATGGCCAATGTCATAAATAAGTCATAAAATACTTAAGATAATAATGATTACTACACTTAGCCTTCCATACCTGCAGCAAATGCCTTTTCACTGCCGGTAAGTACAATGGCCGCCACATTAGGGTCTGCATCTAGTTCAAGTAGCGCATATTTCAGATCCTCCATCAGTTCACCACACAGAGCATTCAGGGCTTTAGGACGATTCAGTGTTACCAGACCGACACAGCCTCCTTCACCTCGTTTTTCAGCCAGTACATATTTATAAGATGGAGCTGAAAAAAATAAAATAAAATAAATAACCTCCTTCACCTTATTTTTCAGATGGAGCTGCAAAGAAAAATTAATAATAAAATAAACTCCTTCACCTCGTTTCTCAGCCAAAACATATTTATAAGATGGAGCTGAAAAAAAAATAAAAATAAAAATAATAATAAAATAACCTCCTTCACCTTGTTTTTCAGCCAGTACATATTTATAAGATGGAGCTGAAAAAAAAATTAATAATAAAATGAAAATAAATAAATAAATAAATAACCTCTTTCACCTTGTTTTTCAGCCAAAATATATTTATAAGATGGAGCTGAAAAGAATAAAATAAATAAATAACCTCCTTCACCTCATTTTTCAGCCAAAACATATTTATAAGATGGAGCTGAAAAGAAAAAAAAAAATAATAATAATAATAATAAAATAACTTCCTTCACCTCATTTTTCAGCCAAAACATATTTATAAGATGGAGCTGAAAAAAAAAAATTAATAATAATAAAATAAAATCATATGGGATATTCAGTATAGGACTGTATGGTATTGCCAATATACCGTATAAATTATCCGATATTGGCAACGCTGATGCGGCATATACAAATTGGGCATTTTGAAATTAGCCTGACCTGACCTTACCTAACCTAACCTAGACTGCATCAGACTACCGGGACCTAACCTGGGCAGACTACCGGGACCTAACCTGGGCAGACTACCGGGACCTAACCTGGGCAGACTACCGGGACCTAACCTGGACAGACTACCGGGACCTAACCTGGGCAGACTACCGGGACCTAACCTGGGCAGACTACCGGGACCTAACCTGGGCAGACTACCGGGACCTAACCTGGACAGACTACCGGGACCTAACCTGGGCAGACTACTGGTAAATAATAGTGATAAAGTACAATAAATGACCGGGGCAAAATACTGGGACCTAGCCGGATCTGGCAACACTGCTACAAAATGGTAATTATTTCAATAAATACCCAGACACATACCAGAGAAGGCACACACAAAGAGACACACACACACCAGAAAATACATACACACAAACACACACCAGAACATATACACACACACACTAACACACACAGACAATACAAACACACTAACACACACAGACAATACAAACACACAGACACACACGAGAGAAACACACACAGACACACACACACACAAAAAAAAAACAGACACACAAAAAAAAAAAAAAAAAAAAAACACACACACATATAGATACCCACTCGAGGCAGCATAATTCCTGGTGATTTTATTGTGTGTAAATAATGGAACACACAATATTTTCCTCGTAGCCTCCTTCTGAAAACTCCAAGGTGTAGGGTGTAATATTTTGGTCAGTTGTATTAATCTGGCTCTTGCTAAACACGCCATTATTAGTTTTTTTTTATAGATTGGGACCGTGTGTGTGTGTGACTGTGGGTATAATGGTGGACTGCTGTGTATGTGTGACTGTGTGTATTATTATGTGTGGAAGTTTACAGAATACCCAAGATTGCCACACCAAAAATTCCAAGAAATTCCAAGATCAACATAACATAATGTGTAATGCACAATTATAATAGTATATATTTTAAAATATACTTAAGAAAACATAACAATCACTTATGAAGTTAAGACTGAAGAAAAACAATGATATCTGACTGATGTTGAGAAGTATGTTCATTTTCCCCCACATACAGAATAATAAAAAAAAAATATTGTTGTACTTGTATCATTCCTCGTCTTTCTGCTTTTGATAACATCCTTTATTAAGAGAGTATTTGACGGTTCCCAGCTATGGTATGGGAAAACTGTCCGGAATGGAGTCAGTCTCAATCCACTCCTAGCACTACATCAGAGTACCATACATCTATACATACTAGTTTTCATCATGTGTCCAGTTCCTGTCCATCCCGGACCCGTGGTCACCAAAAAAAAAAACAGGCTAATTTTGTCTCAGTAGCCACGAAATGTAATCGAATATGAATATAAGTGAAGGGAAAGATAGTAGGGGTAGGATAGGTGAAGGATAAGTAAGAACAGGTGAATTTAATTAACAAATTAAGTTAATGTTTATGAGAACTAAAAAAAAATCCAAGATTTACTTGATTTTGTACTGTAAATACCAATATGCCAAGGTTGAGTCTAAAATCCCAAGATCTTGTGAAAAAGTCCAAGCATTGGCATCACTGGTGTGTGTGTGTCGACTGTTGCCAATGATCACAACAATAATCACACTCTACTCAAATTTCATAGATCCCAAGAAATACCCCAGAAACATCCCAAGATAAATATTTCTTAAGTTTATATATAAATAATCACTGTATATTGTTACGGAATATATATATATATATATATGTGTGTGTGTGTGTGTGTGTGACTGTATTGGAAAAACAGTTATGATATGGATGGGAATGTATTGTTGTTATATTATATGCTAATTATGTTTTTATGGCAAAGAAGCTTATTATGTTTATGTGATCTGTCCTTGTAGTAGGGTTGGGGGAAAGTAGTGGCACAAGTTAACATGGCGATATGAATTTTTAAATATAATTTGAGTGAGGACAGGAGATATCAAGTTTCTCAAGACTATTATAACTCCCTTCTTTTTTATAGTAACACTCGACCAGGCCTAGTGTAATGTCTCTAAAACTCTTATTATAAATGGGGACGAGTATTCTATATAAGTGTAGATATATTCCAATAAAGAAACATTAATAAAAATCCTAAGATATCCATTCATTTTCACTAAAAATCCCAATATCCCAAGGCTACACTCGAAATTCCAAGATCAAAGTATAAAACCCAAGGAGTGGAATACTGAGGATGCTGGACCTGTTGTTGTTGTTGTTGTTTATGCCGGCTTTCAAGGACAATATTATGTTGTTACCAAGGTTGATAAACTATAATAAAATAGGCGTATGGTTTTTCTACCTTCATTACCTACTAATTTAGAACATTCTACCACTACTTTCGGTACTTCCCCACAGGGTAATGAGGTATTCAAGAAGTTAACATTCATGGTGTATACGATGGTGTGGTACCGGTACGACGAATCCATGAACAAACAAGAGCCATCGTATAGTGTACACCACAAAAAAATGATAATGTTCTTGAATAATTATGGCCCAACTTGTGAAGGGGTATGGGCTAATGTCGCTACAAATGCAGTACTGTATATTGTATTGAGCTAAACCATGCACATCATAATTATAACCATTGATTTTGTTACTGAAGAATATTAATTAGCCTTCCCCCACAACTTCACAAGTGACAAATAGTTATGACAGAGATGCATTGTACAGTATTGAACCATGACATTCATCCACCATAGTTTATTAATTAAAGGTGGATTCTACCCTTCCCCTCCTACCAAGTCTGTATACAAGAACTGGTAGCAAGTCCAATATATTGTATCTTACTAATTACTACACCATCCATTCTGTGATACACTGGGATAAAGGCATGAATTCAAACCTCAGAATTCTCCACTTCACATTCTCAAAAATCTACTTCTGTCCACTAAGGCAAATATATTTATTGTTTTAGAGCAGTATCTGTTTCTTTATTAATTTTGAGTTTGTGTTTTAACTTATTAGAATTCCATTGTATAAATTGGCCAAGTCAATTAAGTTGTGTAAAAGTGCAAGTTACTCTTTCATAAATAACTACCTAATTAAATGTTGTTCACTTCTGGTAATGTATCACCATAAAGAATATAACTAATGATAACATGGACATTCAACACTTTAATAATATAATTCCACTTGCTTATTTCTATGACTTCTCGGTCTGAATAATTGCTGAAAGGTTGGTTATAAATAAACCCCCTTTACAACCTTGTCTCAATCAATAATCACAGCTTTCTCACCTTTCATTTCCAAAACATTCCAATTCCCTAACTTAAATGAGACAATATGGAATAATTTTAGACTTATCTTGAGTACTATAGCCTACTGTAGATGATGTTAATTTTTGACAGCCAGACAGGTTAATAAATTCTAGCTTGATAAAAATAATTTAATAAAACCCCAAGTCTTATCAAAACTGCAGAGCTTTGTAAGACCAAAAATTTACTTGTGATGAAAACATGGATGGGGAACTAGATACAGGGTGACTGTCCAATCAACTTGTTAATTAATACTCTACTATATTAATTAGGATGCAGTGGTGTGTATAAATATGGTGATCCTACTTTTAATTAAGGAAAAAAACTTCATTTCACACAAAAGAAAAGGGGTTAAATTCTCATCCCAGACACTACTGAATAGATATATGAGATTAACATACGCTGATGTCATGTAGTACAGTGCTATAATCTACTGTATAATATTTGTAGACAAATTTGTACATCACACATGAATTTTCAGTAAATGTATTAAATAAAACCCGATTCTTGGAGACAAATGCCGACAAATTCAGTATAAACACGAGATAAAATTAAGATCCAAACATTTCTGTCACTTCGATTACACTTCTTTATTCGGTGTTCTGAAAAGTATACTGTATATAAATTGCCAAAAAAAAAAAAAAAATAAAAAAAAAAAAAAAAAATTGTATACTCTGAAAACAAATGTTCTTTCACTTGTCTTTTAACAATGTCCCTTTGATTAGGCCCTGATGCAACTCTCTAACTGGGAATCCTATTAGTTTATAAGGGTGTACTGTAGTTGCCTCTACTTTATGTCCTACACCTAAATATCAACCCATGAATCTAGACAATATTATTATTAAAGGAGGGAGTGTTGACAGTGCCCTAATTCCATTTGTTAGAACCCTAGTTAGGTGTAGCTTATTTTCTGGCATTTAACATAATTCTTTAAACACTACAAAACTTCCATTATGCATAGTTCAAATTGTTTACCTCACAGCCAATATACAAGTGATATTTGTCATTGCCACAACAAGGTGAATACTGTACTGTATACTGTAGCACATTACTCAGCCATTTATGTTGGATGAGCAGTGACATGTTTACAAGTCACTAAGCCAGGTTATGCTGAACACCTTTACTTCTCACATCTCATCACTACACCTACACTCTCTCTCCCTTCCCTCATTGTCTGTATCTCTTAACTGAGTTGGTCTACTTATTTTGAAACCCTTATAATTATACTGTGTTTGCCTGACTCTTTACTATGCAGCCTTTATCTATTACACTGCCATACTTTGGGGACTTGTTTCTGTTAAGGTATCTCCTTAATCTACTTCAATGCTAAAATTAATGGTTCCTAAATATTCACTTTGTCAGGCTTTGATACATTGAGGAACACAAACAGTTTACAAATGGTGTACAGTACTATGAACAAGAGGGTAGAAATGCATTCTACCGAGCTTGGTTTTACAGGCCAGAAGCAATGACAGATATCAAATCCAAGCCAGTTGTTTAGAAGGCAATAATACTACCACTGTACAATAGCCCTGATAAGTTGATGAATGTATGTTTTTTAAACCACTGATATTCCCAAGGTCTGATTTTATACAAGTGTAGAAGTGGCAAATCAGAAAAAAAAAGTAAACTACAAAACATGCTACCAATTGTGACATGAAAAACCAGGCACCTAAACACACACGAATATTCCCCTGTAAGTGATGGCAAGGTAGAGTGTATAGTCATAACACTCTTCACCTTATTTGACAAAGTATTACTAGAGGCTTGACAGTCCAGGGAATGGTTCCTTGCACCAGGATAACTGAAATACCTTTTGTGAGGGGATGCTGAGAATTTCATAGAAATATGTGAATGTGATCATCATCATCATCATCATATCTTATCGCACCAAAACATTACCCATTAATTTTATTGAGGTTCTGGAGCCTCTTTAACTTTGGAAATATATCAGTCCTTTATGAGCATTCTCAATTGCTTTGGAATGCATTGCTATTTAATCCATCTGTTGTATTATGCATTATGTTATAAAACTTTTTGTTAGTGTTTGGCAAGAATGACAACAGATCAACTTTAAGCAAAAGGAGGACTAACTATGCAAGGTGGATATACATGGGAGTGGAGGCAACTGTCTTCTCTCTCTGGTATCTTGCCTTCCATTCCAGAAACATCACTTTGGTTATGGAATGGATTAAAGTTGTATTATACAGTCAACCAAACATATATAACTTTTGTATGTATAAGGATAATGTCATGAGGGCCTATTGATGAATCCTTGGACAAGTTTGAGATTCACAACCACACCAAAATATGCACCGTTATCCATAAGTATTGAGTTGAGGTTAAGTTGTATTGTATTGGTGTAAAGGTCCAGCCTGATGTGTGTTAAAATTTTACCTCTGTTAGGAGTGATTACCCGGGTCAGTTCTATCATAAGTGATTATCCCTATTAAATACAGCATAGTAAACTAACTTCATAATATTATACTCTTCATGAAACAAAAGTGAAAGCTTTAAAACGTTTCCATGTTTTTTTAAGCTTACAGTATATCATCATTGCACCTGTACATTTTTCCATCAATGCACCATTCTTGTAGGCTTCACTTCAGCCAAGCAACTTACAGTAGTCATAAAAACAAGTGCACCCGTTTGAAGGTGCGTGTATCAATTCAAAGAGGATTAAATAAAATCTTACAATAATATTCAGGCAACATCATCTTCAACCTTGTCATACACTTCTTTTCAACATATAATCCATTCACAATCATTATCGTAGCTTTATCAACTCAGGTCATGGAAAACTGCACCAATCAATTCATTCATAATATATTACCAAAGAAACCTTTTCTAGAACTCTGTATTTGTAAAGTGTTCCTTCTCAGCACACAGCATCAAAATGGTATTCCTTATGTATAGTTCTCAAACACATAAAAGCATTAACCTACTAAAAGTCTAGTTATGTGTATATGGACAACTTGGCGACTGCAGTGTTTGGTTTACATTCAAGACACGTACAAACACAAATGCCCATTGGGGAGTGAATCTATATTCTTGTATGTGGCAGAAAATTGGAAGGACTATCTTAAGCCATAGTGATACTAAAATTACAATGTCTATTTGGCAGATATTTAAGTAACTTTAATTGTGTCTGTAATGCCGGCACAGTATATGGTTCTTAGAAGTAGAGCATAATTATCTGCACACACAAACTTACTACATAACAAATATATATACAGCTCTGCAGGTCCTTAATTTTTAAAGTGATAAAGGATTCCCCGATTACAAAACACTACTTCACTCTGCTAAACAGTAATAATAAACAATGACAATAGAACAACGGAATTATTCACAGGGGTCAGAAATTCAAACTAAATGGTGAATATTGTACAGTGGCAATCTGTAACTTCCAGCCCACCATAGATGGATGTAGTGAAGGTGGAGCATAATACACTTCATGCAGGATGGCGTAATGAGCTGCTTTACATCGTCGTGAATAATTATGTGCTATAAACTTTATAATTCGTTGGTAAGAAGGAACACAACAATGAGTCATTGCATAAAGAGTGTTCACTTGAATTCACTCCATGCCATCAGCTCTGGGAGGGACTGTATGTGTGTGTCAGGAGTGAAGTGATGACGACAACCAGTGTGATGGCTCCAAGATGATGTTTTGTAACTCCTGTACTGATGGCTACAAGATGGTGTTTTGTAACTCCTGTACTGATGGCTACAAGATGGTGTTTTGTAACTCCTGTACTGAGTGTCATTGTCAACACTGAGTCAATAATCTTTCCTGCATACAGTCACTGGCTGGGCTGGAAATTGCCACATGCAACTGTACCTTGCAATTCTAATCTCTAGTACCTCCTCCACCACATACACACACACACACACACGCCAAGTCTCAGGTCATGTGACTGATGCCTCAAGAGTGAAGACATTACACAGGTACAAGTTCAAATTCGCCAGTTGGAAACATATATATATTTATAGATATATATATAATGCATTTCATGAGATAAGACAAAAATACCAGTACAAGAGCTAACACTGATAGCACTCTGGAGGTCTAAAGCACTACAACACAATCCTATGAGGTGTTCCAGGCATAACACACCAAGTGCCAAACTATCTACAACAAGCACAGAACCTTCAAAAAGTAGCTTGGTGCATTGTATTCAAAATATTACAACAACACAATAAACTGTGTGAATGTTCCTGCTGGGTATTGTTTCAGGATCATCCAAACACTCTCCTCAGATACTTTTTGGAAGTCTGTACAAAGCACAGGTACACTAATTCAAATGCTACTCTCTATTTTCCAGTTACTTTAAGTTCTTTAAAAATTTTGTGAGCTCCTAATGGTTTGTACTTAATGAGTTCCTTTCAAATACTGTGTAATTATTTATGACCAAACATTAGACAACTGATGACTATGATGATGGTTGTTGGCACTTGGTCAGTTGTGTCTTGAAGGTACTCATATATTATAGTGTATATTATGTAAATAATCCTGGTGTGAATGTGGCTCAATGTTAACATAAATTCATGCATATTGACAAGGTAAGATAATTCAAAGTATTCACATCCCCATTCAACCTAAGTCTTGGTATCAATCTGTGATGTTGTTATGATACTCTAGTAACATGTAAATGCATTCATTCCAACATGTGATTCTCCATCACTTCTCTACTAAATAAACATGTCAAAAGAAAAGTGTTCAAATGCATTCAGCTTCATGATGCAGTATGACCTCTAATTACACTGCTTATAATAGTGATGATGAATTATTCTCAAGAACTGTAATAAAAGAAGCCTGTTTATCAATCTTCACATGAAAAATACAACAAAACCTAATTAATGAAATACAAGGTTAATAAACTAGCAGAATTTACATTCAGTCATTTCAATAAAAAGGAAACTTTGATATTTTTGTACTAATCTACTGACTTATGTATTACAAAATAAGTAAAAAATAAAAAGGAGGCCTTTCCCTTCTCCTGAAGTGCAAAGTTTGCTCATTATCTGATATCCAGTAAGATCTTTAGTATGATGAAGATGATAGAAAGACATACTACTGACCTGGGTCATAATATAGTGAATGTAACCCAAAGGGATACAGGAAGGTGCTAACTCTTGTCTATAAGGTCTGTATGTAGTGATGGAAGGTGAGAATGATATCACTGCACCAACCTGGCACACACATTTTATAAGAAGAAACTACGACCAACAGACTTTGCTAAAACAAACTGATTTCAAGGCTATGGGTCGAGATGCCCCAGTATTGTAGGCAGTCCTGTCTCTACGGATATTGTGTCTGTTCTTTAGATCTCATTCCTAATAATAACCCAAGCAAGGCCTATAGTACCACTGGAAGTGTCGGTACATTTGGCCAGAATCTTTCTCAAGCAAACTTTGAAGACCACAACTTATCAGCCGTTACCTCAGCCAATGGTGCTGATGTTTGGGAATCTGGTATTCATAACAGGGAATGTTACTTTACCCCACTAGATGGGAAGTTAAAGTCAATGGTTTTCTACAACTAGGTAGATTCTGTATGGAATGAAATGTGTGCACAAATCTAAGTCCTTGGCAGCCTTTGGTCAATAACAAATATTATCATTGACCTTCATCCTAATTCTCTAGTTACCCATAACATCCAACAAGCAATTAGAAGTTATTGAGCAAAAAGTTGACAAAAATATCGAGTTCACTGGTTAAAAGAACCGACTCATTGTTGTGAACTACATCTGAACATTACCTTACTGTTGTAGTTGTGTTTAGGAGTGTGAAACATGTATAACACTGATTACTATAGTCTGTTCAAAACTTGTGTTCCACTGGCCTCTTATGCTTAGATAGATAGAAATAGATAGATAGATAGGTAGACAGATAAGAGATAGATAGATAGATAGATAGATAGACAGATAAGAGATAGACAGATAGGAGATAGACAGAAAGATATAGACAGAAATAGAGACAGATTGATAGAGGAAAATGGAACACAAGTTTTGAACAGAGTATAGTACCAACTACAACATGCATCTTACATATGAGTATCTAAAGGACAGACACACTTCCATGGACATCAGGGATCCACAAGATTGGTCTTACTTGATACTTTGGGGGATATTGTTGTTACTGAGTTCATCACAGTTTATATATATACTACAATTGTATATCATCGTCCATTAATTATGAACCGTCTCATTGGGTGGAAGTCTTAATACAGTAACTTCAGCAGTTTGTTACACATACACAAATGTCTCTTGTAGTATTATAAGGAAAAGGAAGTATACTATAATTACCTGGACTCCAATCTAATACTGAGAAGAAAGATCCCATTTAGGAGCACTGGGATCACTTTTCTCTCAAGGTATTGTCATGCACCTTCATTCCTTCAGTCTCTCCTGCTTCATTAGTATACAGTGCCTTGAAAATAAATCTTGTGTTTCTGAATCAACAGATATTAACTAAACTTTACCATTACAAAATCATTAATGTCTGTTGTTTCAAATGTATACTAACTGTACTACAAGCATAACTAGAGAAGCAGGAGAGGAAATATGACTTTTTTTGAAGTCTATCATCAAGTTTGAGTCCTGATAAGTAAAAAAAATATAAAATAAAAGTTAATAATTATAATGATCATTATTAGTTAAATCCCTTTACCAGTCTGTACAAGCCACAGTCTGGGAACTGGTAAATCTAACAAGAAATTTGAATAATTTGATCTGGTGGAGACATACATACCTTTCTACTTACAGAAGACATGCATACTTTTCTATGTAAGAAATGGAAAGCAGATATCACTAGCCAGATGATAACATTAAACACAATATTTGGTATCTATTCATAATTGAAAAAGATTCTGTACTTACAAACCTAAGGATTTTTTCCGTAGTTAATTCTTGAGCTAAAGAAATATATACAAGAGACTCAGGAAATTTGAGAAGGCATTGTGTATGTGTGGTTTAAAGAAAAAGAAAAATACAGAAAGGGATCTTTGGAGACTACTTTTGAGGAGATAAAAACAATTGAGATCCACTTGCTATGCACAACTGCTGCCTTCTGTAAGGATTCCTCCAGTCTGAAACAAACCAATAACCTACATAAGTAACCACAGAATTGATCAATAACCTACATAAGTAACCACAAAATTGATCAATAACCTCACATTTGTGGTTCAGTAATTAAGGGGGAGTGGGAGTAGGGGACAGGCTTTTGGGGTTTTTGGGGGGTGCAGGATCCTATGACCTGTCTATCCTTTATTATCCTCCCCAGTGATCCAATGACCTGTTTACCCTTCATTATCCTTCCATACTTCTATTTAGGTTGAACATTCACCAAACAGACCTTGTTCTTGTAGTTTTCTTTTCAACTTGTTTCATGACTATTTCTTGATGAAATATTAATGCAAACTATGTTATATAATTTACTTACATTAATCATAGCTTGATACATTTATTAACAGAAATAAAATAGAGTACAGATCTGCACTCTGAACTTTTACAACAGGTAAAAATCTACTTACCTGAAAATACTACTTAGAAATGCTCAGTTGAGATGAAGATGTGAGTCTAGTTCTTCAGTTTTTTCCCTCTCCCACCACCTGTAAAATAATAACAATCATTAATAAACACCGCAATAAGGAGACTATACTCTGTTCAAGGCTTGTGTTCCATTTTTCTCTATCTATCTGTCTCTATTTCTATCTATATATTTATATCTATATCTTTCTATCTATCTCTATTTCTATCTATCTATCTAAGCATAAGAGGCCAGCGGAACACAAGTTTTGAACACACTATAACATACAAAATACATGAAAAAATAGGTAGCCATTTTTGCAATTATGATTATACACCTCAGTTTTTCCCAAGTCCTGTACAGTACGGGAAGAGGAAAACTTCTACCTCCAGAAACTCTCTCTCTTTTTTGTTTTGTTTTTCAATAACTTGTTGTTCTTACTCATTTTTCTCCACAATTAATATTAATGAGTATATTATGAAGACACCATAAAAAAATAAAAATAAAAACAAATTAAATTATAAATAAAATAAAACAAAAAGAGGCAGAACAAAGTTGATTGATTTATATTAGGCGCCACAACCATAAGGTCATGTAGCGCCAGAAGAAGGTGAATGAGAGGCGAGGCAGAAAGCAGGAAAGAAATAGAAAGAAAAGAGCAGGAAAGAAATAGAAAGAAAAGAGCAGGAAAGAAATAGAAAGAAAAGAGCACGAAAGAAAGAGAAAGAAAAGAGCAGGAAAGAAATAGAAAGAAAAGAGCAGGAAAGAAATAGAAAGAAAAGAGCAGGAAAGAAATAGAAAGAAAAGAGCAGGAAAGAAATAGAAAGAAAAGAGCAGGAAAGAAATAGAAAGAAAAGAGCAGGAAAGAAATAGAAAGAAAAGAGCAGGAAAGAAATAGAAAGAAAAGAGCAGGAAAGAAATAGAAAGAAAAGAGCAGGAAAGAAATAGAAAGAAAAGAGCAGGAAAGAAATAGAAAGAAAAGAGCAGGAAAGAAATAGAAAGAAAAGAGCAGGAAAGAAATAGAAAGAAAAGAGCAGGAAAGAAATAGAAAGAAAAGAGCAGGAAAGAAATAGAAAGAAAAGAAGGAACAGCTATCATCTTCCATTATCCAAGGTCCTTTATATTACACTCAACTCCCTACAATCTATTCACCTTGTGTGGGAGACTCAGGCACTTTCCTCTTCAGCATGCCCATCGCCTCAATCATTTTCTGTGATGGCTGCCTCTTCCTCTTGCCTGTGTCTTCTCCTCCGGCTCCGTCCATGTGATCCTCTGTATCGTCGTCTCCGCCACCTGCACCTCCTTCCTCCACTCCATCAGCTGGTGCTTCCGTTTCCTCCTCTGTTACATCTCCCAGGCACGGCATGGAGGCTCCAACCTAAAACCAACAGAGAAACTTGATACAAAGGGGCAAGACAAACACACAAACAGTCAAACAGACCCTTGTACAGTATGTCAAAACAAGACCCACACCTTCAATAATAAGCATGGGACATCAATGGGTCAATATGGAATCTAACCCAACAAACACACACACATTGACAAGGGCTGGGTTTTGGAGACATACAGTATGACAATGCTCTGCAAGGTGTGGGGTTATAACCCAGTTAACAGAGTTCTGTAGTCTTCCATTGTTGTCTACAGCAGTAAATTGATCTAATCATACCATAAATCAGATCCTCGACTTAATTCTCGGATAACAAGGGTATCATTGTAACATTTTTAATTGTCTTATATTAGTACCCTGAACTACCATCTAGTTTAGCTGCAACTAGCAATGTATGGCCTACCAGAAAGATCTTTTAATCTTTGGACATTATTATGGTTTTCCTAAAATAAAAGAAAATAGTAATTAATCTGAAAAAAACAAAACAAGAGACCTATGTAAGTTGCAGATAAAAGATTACTGCCAGGTAAAAGCCCTGAACTACAATAGTGAATATTCTGCACACGATTCCATCTTCTTCACGTCCTCACTGATGCTATAAAAGAATATGAAGGAACCAATACAACATAACCCAGGTCAATACTAGCAGGTCAATATGGAGAGGTCAATGCAGGATGTCAAAGGGATCAAAAGCAACATGCACAAAACCAAAAAAAAAAAAAAAAAACACACACAGAAACACAGCACAATATAATTCATTAAGCACTATCACTTTGTTGAGCAGCATGCCTGTATTAAAAGTTTGGCAAGCTACATAACTAGTCAAGTGTGTTACAAATGTTGTTCCTTACTGGGCCAGAGATCCATAATGTACCACCAGATAGTTTTTGTCAAACATACTGACAAGTCTAGGGTGTGGTGTACAGTTGCCAAAAAAAAGTACTGCGACAAATCTTGATAGAACTTTAGCCATAGTAATATCCACAACTATCTGTATGGACTATAAGCATGTATAACAGAAGGAAATATACATATCTTTCTGTAATACATACTTATAATACCTACAAACAACTATGGACATTAATATATTTAATGTTGTATCAATAATTGTCGCAATACCTTTTTTGGCAACGTACCTAGATCACTGTGCTGCTAACCTAGTGAACCATTGCAATGTTATAATACGTGGGCTTAAGCTTCATTTATCACGCAGTCATATGTTGAACCCAGAAATTGATCCACTCAAATTCCTGAGTGTCTCCGCGGGGCATCAAATTTTTTGGCCAGGGCATTGGTAAGCCAGCACACTACACACCAACTAATGAAGTACTCCATTAGCCGAGGTTTGTAGTTGTGGCTTTAGTTCCCCTAATCTGGTCATTACAATGACAGATAGATGGGAGTACATGACCATGAAAAGGAACACAAATAGAATGTTGGCTTCCTAAATAACATAATTATTTGAACAGTACCTTCATTTCACACTCTACCTCATTGTAATACTATGGAGTTTGTGTCATTATCTTACTGACCACTCCAGGAGCTGTGGTTACAATGGTAATAACAACAAATTTGGGAATTAATGGTCATATATAAATGGATTCCGTTCCTGGTGTATTTTCCGCTTAACCAAAGTTTGGTTCTTGATTATCTGTCAGTGTGACCCACTTCAATCTTGTTATATGTATAATATATTGAGGAAGGTGAAGACTAATATTTAATGCAAAAGCCCTGTCCCCACCTGTAAAGTAAAGAGAGAAATCCAATCACCTCCAATTTCATTCAAGATTCCTAGACATATTGATTTCAAACAGCTTATAAGGAGGGAATATGAACAATAGAAGAGTAGTCCAGAGCTGACCAGTTGTATGTATGAAAGACTGAGAGTTTGTACTGGTTAACTCTTGTTGTAGTTGGACAGAAATGGGGTTCAGACTTGATATTAGAGCTACATGCTCACCACGGGGGAGGAAGCATTGAATGAGTTGATAGGGGAGGAGGTACAACTAATGAAAAGATTAATGACCATCTACAACAACAACAGCAGATACAGAATGGTCATAAAGGAAATCAGAGATAATAAAGGTGCAGAGGGAAGGAAGGATAGTAACCAAATGAGGGCAGCTAGGAAGTTGAATCTTTGTGCCAGACTCTATATAAATGGCTTTTGATAGGTCTCTAGCAACAGTAAAAGTTTCACCCTAGTCCCAAATAGATGATGATTACGAATTAGAAAGTAGGTATAGAATATTGCCAGGCTTACGACCCTAAGGGAAATCATACTTTTAATCTTTCCAATCGCCAGTACAGTCGAGAACTAACACCCGTAGTTTAAAAAAATTTGAGGGCCCTTACTGGAGCTCTATGAATTCTCCAAACTACTCCAGGCAACAGATTCCCTATACGAAACACTAAAGCGTTTTGTGGCCTGGATTATTTGGAGGGTTCATAGAGCTCCAGTAAGGGACCTCAAATGTTTTAAAACTACGGGTGTCAGGCCCTGTCCACACAATCGGGCAAACCACCAGTTCCAATACACACATTTGGTAGGTGGGTGGTTGGCAACACTCTGGAGCCTGCTGGGAACTGCTCCATCTGGTAACACTGCCAGACTTTCCTTTCTTACCTATTTCCAAACCATTTTTATATATTTTTACTAAATATCTCACCAAGCTTTGTTGCTGTCCCAGTCACTAGTTTTGTTTCAAACATTATCACTTACTTGCAATTCCTCATCCATCCACACCTTCACTTCACACCCATCCTTCTACTGTATTCCTCCTCATGACCCAAATTATTACCTCTCCCACTAACCCATTCTTCATCTCTCCATTATTATACACTCACTCACCCACTTAACCCAAACTTTATATTTACAAAGACCAATAACAGTTAGAGCACACACACACACACACAGCACTGCAACATTCTCCTCACAACTTTAACATCTATCATATCCATTTTGAACCTTTTATTTATGGCTATATATTTTAGTCAATCCAACTCATTAGTTCTCTCCTTTCATGTTTCTTCTATGTATATCTGATGTGGATTATCCTGTGTGCAAGTAAAGTGTTCACTAGCACCATATACACACATTATAGTTTGGATTAAGAATGTCCCATGTACAAGAATCGGTAAAGTACGGTAAAATCCTGAGGTAACTTAACTCTTTAATGTCAGAGGTGTATGTAAATTCTGGTTAAGCTGTGTTACTCCCATGATGATTTACTTTTAACACTCATAACAAAGTTATTATTCATTATACTGAGCTCAATGTGCATTATATTCAAGCACATGAATTATACTTTACTATACGATGTTCAAAAAATAATTGTAAATACCCTATCCTTTTTTCTTTCCCCCCCAAGAGGTGAGGGGCTCCAGTGCCAGGGGTGAAAGTAGGAAAAGAGAATACAGAATGGACAGAAATATCCATTATAATGAGTCACACCCACATTCAAATCTTCTTTCAAACATACAATATTTTCCGCTCGCCTACACAGGTTCTAGCATCTACAATCAGTCCCTTATATTACCCTTGGTAAGAGAAGCCATTCCAAGGATTAAAAGAACTGGGTTGCCAGCTCTAACACACACTCCTCCCTAATAGTGAATCTCATCAAATTTTACCCATCACATACAATATTCCCTTTGCTTCATGGATTCTTATTCCACATTTACTGATACAATCCTTTACCATATTGTATCACATTTTCCTTCTTTGCCACTCAAAAGCATTCTCTTATAATTTTTTCACCACCATTGTATTATGTGTTCTTTCCACATACCCATACAATCTTTACTCTTTGATTGCCTCATGTTTCACGGATTTCAATGTTTCTCACTTTCTTCGGACCCTACATACGCTTCTCATCATATCCATTTCTACTGCTCCTACTGTCCATTTTTCACATTCATTCCACTCCAAGGTTTTACAAACATATGACAGTGTGGGTGTTAACATTCCTTCGTGTAATCCACATGCCGCCTGTATATCTAACCATCTTGTTCTAACCAGTTCCTTTCATCACACCCACTACTTTTCTCCACTACTTTTAGCCCATTTTCTTTCACAACTTTCCTATCTTGTCCAATATTACCCCTATGTACTGTAACTCTTCAATCACCTCCATATTCTCACCATCCACTTGCCCACTACACATGGACTCCCTCTCCGTCTCTGCTACCGTTACTTTGCTCTTGTCTACATTTACCTTTAAATATTAAACAGTGGCAGCCTTTACACACCTTTGCGAAAACCGCCACCGATATTTCTTGATCCCTCTGAAGGCTAGCCAACACCACCACATGATCTACATACATCAAGTAAATTAAAGACCAATTTACAATGCACTATTTACACTCCTCATTCCAGAACTATTGTCTCCCACACACCCCAAGCCTGTCTCCCCTACTCCCACACCCCCCCAGCCTGTCCTCCTATTCCCACACACCCCAAGCCTGTCTCCCCTACTCCCACCCACCCCAGCCTGTCCTCCTATTCCCCCCCCCCCAGCCTGTCCCCATATTCCTACACCTCCTTAATCTCTTTCATCACTCTCTCTATCCATGTACACTTTGAACAACCTCGGGACGTCACAGATCCTCGTCTCACTCAAAATTAATGTGCAATTATTAAAAAAATAAACAAAAAAAATACTAAGTTGAAATGAAAAGTAAATGATAATATTAAAATCAAAATCTACAAGGAAAAAAACAATACAAAAGTAAGGTATCATTAGGATTTTCCTTCATTAGATATTTTGCTTTGAAGTTCAGGATTGAAATGACCCACAAGTCTTTAAAATTTTGGCCTATGAAACATCAAATCCATACCATGCTACAAGTACAGCTTTAGAAATACAGACAATATTGTACATACTGTAGAGGAGTCCACACATCTTTGTCATATAGGCAACCCATCACATATATCAGGTTAGTAAAACATACTAAAAAAAGTATCGTTACACTTTCTGTGCAAAACCAAATTACTTGTACACCACAATTGAAATGTTTAAAATCAATCTTCTTCAAATTGGTATCACTGCGCTCAGTATGAAATTCATCAAGCCCCCTTGTAACGATAGCTTTTTACGTATGTGTATACATAAAAATCTTCAATGTTTTATGAAATTTGACACAATCCATTCAAAATGAATATTTACTATTTAAATATTTACTATTATACTTAAAAAACTTTACTTTCATTCATAAATCATCTGAAGATTCTACCACACATTATCTATACACAAAAATGATAACATTCTATTCCACAGTAAGTACTGTACTGTACTATAACTTCATATATAAAATGAAAAACAGTCATGTAGTCCATATAGTTTTAAATAACCAAGAATAAGCCACAATGAAGAGGGAATATTTTTTAACAGTGTATAGGATGTTAACAGCTAAATTCTTTACAATTGAAAACAAATTTCATACATAAAAAATCAAATATGAGTTTCTGTCAAAATCAAGTAATTTGATTCTGTAAAACAAACTCTCGGACGCATTTTCTAAAGAAGGACCGGACCCATCAAAGTCCAAATCAATGTTTCCATCCCTGGGTTCACAACACTATGTTCCTGGTACATTATCTAGTGTATGGATTCCATGAAGAGCCAAGTGGAATTCTTATGTATGTAGATACCTTAAACAGTTAACAAACCCTTATATTAATGGACCCGTACACTTGGGCTGCAGGACACACAGCACATCTCTCTTAAAGTTACGAGCTATCCTTAATGACCTAAGAGATTTCAAGAGCATTCTCACTCCTCTCTTAAAGTTATGAGTTACCCCTATGCCCAATACCCTACCTCTGTGCGATCATCTGTCCCATCTCCATCAAGGCATGGCATGTCTGGTCCCACCTAGAGTGAGAAGAGGAGAGCTAAATGACTATTTTGTGTAAGGATGGGAGATGTGGGGGCGGACTCTTACTTTCTTCCAGGTGGCATATGTCTAGGTCTGTGTAATTGGTAATGCTAGAGTATCCTGAAAATCAAGTCAAAGATAAAGAATATCTATACAGCCATATGTTAATAAGCCAGTATCATTTGGGGCTAATTTCACAGTTATGCAAAGTTGATTTGTAATTGGCCAAAAGATAAGAAGTGGGCTGTTTAGCATCTTTTGTGTTAAGTGTCTGTCATTTTGACAAATTAATCATGAAGGAAACATTGATTTTCTAAGTGTGTAAATAATGTAGTTTATTAGAACACTGGGAATTACACTGCAAATGTGTTGAGTCTCAAATGTAGGGGAAAAACTCAACATACAACAGCCACTGTGAAATCAGCTCCAAGGGTAAATAGTACTTGCTGAAATTGTTGAAGCTACTCCCTAAAAATAGATTATCTATTACCAGAACCATTCAAGAATAAAACAGATAGTCAAGAATTGATGCAGGGGACTTGGGAAGGGGAAGTTAACTAACAAACATGAAAGTACAATGCAAAAATATCACTGTTAAACTGCTAGTGAAATATGGTTAATGATTGTAGAAGAGTACCTTTTCTCAAGCACATACTTTACTGTCATTAACATTAACCATATCTTACAAGCAGGTCAATCGGGTGAAACTTTAAACAGATTGTACGTACAAGCTCATTTATAAAGTCAACAACATTGCTCTCCTGCTGGGTCTCTATCACAGTATGGCTCAGAAAATTAAAACTTTGACTCTATGCTCGCCATTTATACGTCATTCCATATTGGTTATTGTTGTGGAATACTGGTGGCAAGTCATTGAATCAAAAGTCCCAAGTTACCAAGCCAAACTGCAAAACAGAGAGTGGGAGAGGTGAAGACTTTTGAAGCACACCTGCATAATATACATTGACATACTTTAAGCAAAACTGAAAATATTATGGAGCAGGTTTGTATCAATCTATTGGTTGGTGTATAAAGAAAGATAAGGCACTACATTACATTTCCATACTTAGATATACTGATACAGCACTAAAATAACAAACAAGTTCATGCTTATGAAATAGAAATGAAGAAGACTGTAATCATTTCACTCTCATTACAAAATATTTAAGAATACAAACGACACAAAACTTAGTGTGAAAAGGTTGATCATTGATAAGTGGAATTTAAGTATAATACACATACTGTATATTATGTGATAGATCATACAGTTCAAAATAGCAAAAATACAAGTACCAGTAGTCTTAAAATATGAATTTAGATTAGAACAGAAATAAAAAAAAGTTAATTTCAAATTTATCCCCCTATTTTGCAATAATGACATGAAGACAACAAATCAGGCAAGGTTTTGGGTTATGTTTACGTTCAGAGTTATTTATCCCAAATGTAAAAAAATCCACTGCAGGAAAATAAATAGAAAAGGATGAGCAAATAATTAAATGGTACCGTCTAGCCAGCAACTGTATTCACTCCCTGGCACTACTGACTTAGAACCAGGGGCAACACAATGCCAATGACAATAACAATGATTTCAGGGAGGTTAAAGGGAGTCATTTTAACAATCCTCTAATGCAATGACATAAACCATTACTTTATTTAATACAGCCTGCTTACAATGACACAGAACATTAACTATCATATGATTTTTATATACAGTTATGTCATGTTTTAGTCCAAAGGTTGGATTGCTGTATTATAATTATGGATCTTTATTGTAAACTATAGGACTACCTTTCACAAAGTATGGTTAATACCATGAAATCTTTCCATACTGCTAGATAATGAAGTAATTATACGATAGAATGTTTACACAGAAATGACTCAATGTTAATTAATAATAAAACCTTGATCTGAATTTGAACTAGGTAGCAAAAGTACAGTTACTATGAGAAATATAAAACTCTTTAACTTTAATGGTAGAGTTAAGAAGAGATCATGAAAACAGCTGAATTAGTAAGAAGTAGCCAGGAAAACTCTATGGAAGCAAGTTGAATACAATACAGCCATTTCAAAACATCCGTCAAAATACCAAAGCAAGGGTTAATATGTCGTTGGTGCCTCCAATAAGCATCCCAAGTAAGGAGTTCATGCAAGGTATCCTTGGTCCAGCATTCCTATGCTACATGTACAGTATGTACAGTAACTTAATGCAATGACACTTCAGCTTAATAATGTAGCAACAAAAGCATTACTATTCACTTCTTCATTTGCATCAGCTTTCCTGCAAAAACAAAACATGTTTATAAACTTGTGAACAGAAGGCAGAAAAGGAAAGAGGAAATATTTAGTACTGTAAATGAAGAGGGATCAAGAAATTAGAACAAATTTAAGGATAGATAGGACACAGAAAGCGATCGATGAACCTGAAGCACTAATTTTGTTTATGGATCATACTCCATAATTTGTGTCGATTGCCTTTGGGAGGTGCCCATCCCGATGATAAAGAAAAAAAAAAAAACTTAGGGACAGAAATCAATATCCAGTAATAAGCCCTCAATATAACACAATGAATGAAGGTCTAGAAGTAGAATGAAATGGTGTTAATGAATGTTGTATTATATTTAGGGCCCACTGTAGATAGATAGATAGACACTGTAACCAACCAAAAAGGATGACCCAATCTTTGCCAATCCTTCCTTACCTCTGGTGTCTCCTGTGTGGCTCCATTCTCTGTATCAGTGGGCTGCTTCTCTCCAAGCTTCACCAGTGACTCCACCACACTCATGGTCTCCAGTGCACCACTGTCTCCTGACACGGTAGTTCCACCACTGGAGGTCACAGCTACACCACCACTCCCACCACTGTTGCCTCCATCTTGCTGTTGCTGTTGTTTCAAACTCTCAATTACTAACAATGGTTGGTTTAGACGTTTGGGTAGCTTATGGGATATAAAGATAAAGGACAAAATTTTACACATGTTTTCTCCCATAACTATATTACAACAAACACTTGATGCACACATGGTAGCCCACTTGCTGTTACTAGATCTTTCCAGGCTATTCACCCAAGATAAACAATAACACTCTTGTGCAAAGGTTCATATTACTGTATTATAATTATGAATAAGCAGGAAATACAATACCACTATAGTAATGTAATCTCCTTTTGTCCATGCTTGGTTGTGTTATCCCTGGCTGGAGGTTCTTTTAATTCATATCTCTATGCATGACACACACTTCATTCTTATCTAATTTAAAAAATCTTATATATTTTTAGTCTTTACAGTTACTAGTATATTAACTCTCTTATACAATACATACCTGGTTTTGTGTCAAGACCTGACCTTCCATTTGTGCTAACTGTTGTTCTACTGGATCCAATCCTTCAACAACCTGAGAAAGACGAGAAATTATCAATACGTAATTTCTAAACAGCTATTTGTTTATCCAGTTTAATTAACTTATGATTGTGGTTTTCAAGAGAGCAAAAATGGAAGTGATTGACTCTGCAACACCTTCCAAGGTGAAAATGCCAGCTAGAACTGGGTATGATATACAGTTGAACCTCGTTATTTCGGACTAATAGGGGGGAGAGGGTGTCCGTATTTGCGGTTTGACCGTAATTGCGACGAATTTTTACGAGGGGTACGAAATAAAAATAAAAAAACAAAAAAAAACGTGTTTGTACAAAAATTAACACAAAATACAGATATATCTACATAAATAGGTATGTAGTGATGTGTAAATAATATACCTAAATGTTATTTACCTTGTGTGGTGAAGAGATGAGTTTATTTCTTGCCGTGATCGTATAGTGGGACGTATCAGAGTAGCTATTTAATACTGTTTAATAAAAACAAGAATGATGTAGTAATACGCAACCACTCCATGTCTCCAACCCGCGCTTGTAAAGATAACAAATCACGCATGCGTGGTAGTGGTCTAGGTGGTAGGGGGAAGAGGGAAAATAACGGGATATCGATTGTTTACATTTTATTAGCCATACTGTACTCTGGTGTTTCCTTCTCCTTTATCTATTCGAGAAACATCTTCCTTCTTTCTATCGAAGGATATGGCCTTCTGTTTTGTAAAATGCACCACCTGGCATGACTGTTGAAGCTAGTGGTTAACTCGTTATTACTAAAAACGAGATAGTCAAACAAGTTGACAGGGCAGGTTAGGCCTATATTCCCTTGACCTTGAGCTATAGGGTGAATCGAGACCGAGGATAGGGGGGGGAAGGAGTGCGGGAGAAGTGGTGGCAACACACACCCACGCTTCACAGACGAGTGATATAATTTCCTGACAAGTTCATTATGATTTCACTCGTTTTGTATAAGAACTCCTCGGATTTATTCGAGAGTCAACTGTATATATACATAAATAGGTATGTAATGATGTGTAAATAATATACCTACTGTATAATGTAAAAAATATAATAGGAAAAAATAGAGAAACCAAAATTCAGACAAAAAAAATCTCCAGCGGATTGTGTCCGAAATAACCGAAATCCGAAATAACGAGGTTTAACTGTACATAAATAGGTATGTAATGATGTGTAAATAATATACCTACTGTATAATGTAAAAAATATAATAGGAAAAAATAGAGAAACCAAAATTCAGACAAAAAAAAATCTCCAGCGGATTGTGTCCGAAATAACCGAAATCCGAAATAACGGGGTCCGAAATAACGAGGTTTAACTGTACAGTAGTTCTGGAAGGTGAGAGACGGAGAACGTAAAGCAGTTCAAATATATGAGAATTATGTGTAAACATTGTAGTATGGAGGGGGAGATTGGAGAGAGTAGTATGGGGTTGACAGGTTATAGGATCATTTGGGAGAATCATGGAAGTGAAATGGGAACTGAGATGTGATGTAGCAAGGTCCTGCCAACACTAACACAGGAATCAGATATGTGGACAGGATATGGTGGAAGTGAGTTAAATGAAACACATGTAGAGTGAAGAAGTGATAAGGTGAAAGTATTGGGAATGTATATGAGAAATATTATTAAGGTCTGGGTGAGAAAGTTACTTGAGTTATGATACGTGTGGAGCAGTTGTGAGAGAGAAGAGTAATACATCAAGCTGTTTGGACACTTGGAAAGATTGCTGGATAAGGAGTTTAAAAAGAAGGTGTATGGGAATAAAGTTGAGGCAAAGTACAACAGTATATCTTCATGACAATTGCATTTCAACCACAAAATGCTACCTTCTGAAAAGATCAGTCTGATAGAATGACATGTATTTTAGTATTTTACTAGGTATTTACTAGGTATTATGGTGCTGTATGTGCATGAACTTTGTCTAGAGGCTCTATAGAGGGTGTTTGGAAATAACTGACAAATTAAGGAGACCTTTTCCATCGTCAATACAATACTAACCTGACCACCATTGACCGCAGCCCCTAGATCCCCCTGGACCATCTCAGCGGGTACAAAGCTTATGTTGTCCCCTTCTTGTACCACCACAAATGTCTGTCCAGATCCAGTCACAACACCTGCAAAAGGAAGTAGAATATTAGGACCCTTACACTTATTATGCCAATTTGAACAATATTATTTCCTCATGAAAATTTCTCACTGGAAGGTGGCCATGAAAAATTAGTGGTATCAATTCTGCCAAAATTTGCTAATATGGATAATTAAAATACATGAATAATCATAATAAAATATATATTAGTTATTGAAGCAAAGATGGGAAGACCCTAATTCATAATGACCCTTCCCACTAACTGAACAGTCACTTATTTACTGACATCGTCTATGGATGTCCATTAAGTTTATCAAGTTTGCTTCATTTATCAACAAAACAATATCTCACTAATGATGGTTACTGTAATAGCATAGTTACTGCACCCTTCGTTCCACTCACACTGTCCTTCAACCATCTGGAGTGTCTGCTCAGAACCATTGTCTGTGGTCTGTAGGATGGCCTGGCCAGAGGAGAGGGCCTGCTGCAGCTCCTCCAAGGTGGTGGGTGCTGTCTCCTGCTGTTGTTGCTGCTGCTGCTGTTGTTGTTGTTGTTGTTGCTGCTGCTGCTGTTGTTGTTGTTGTTGTTGCTGTTGGTTGTTCCCTGTCACGGCTTCTTCACTTGGCTGATGTGCTTCCTCCTGTACAGCCTGAGAGTTATGCTATACTACAGTGTGTATCTTTTTCTTCAATAGAAAGATCCACAATCAGTATCATAAAAGTTAACTATTACTGGCTGAAACTTCCCTTCCAGGAAATAGTAATCTCCCTTTAGCCAATCAGATGCAATGAATTATCTTTTTAAATACTGGCTATGGACACAAAACCTACAACACAAAAAAATATATAAAATAAAGGCCAGAGTATACACATAATTATTCACACTAATCACAGGCTTGAAAAAACTTATTCTGTACAATATCTCAGCCCTAAGCTCAATATCCTCCATTTTCTCTTCGTCTCATTATTGTTAGACATCCTGCTAAAGTGAAGCTGTAGTTTGTAGTGTTTGATGAATGTCTGTCTGTACTGTATAAAGATGACTGTAGACACTTCTCTATTGTTGATTTGGTGGCAAAGATCTGGTCAACACATCCTCTACTCCTCAATAACTATACTTTCTGTTTCTTACAATATTTCTCAGTATTCTCCCCTACACCTACATAATTAAGAATTATGGTGATATATTAGTTACTTTTTACCTAATAGAGTTTTGCAACAATTTGGGGGAGATGATGTATTCTTCAACTTTGTAGTTTCAGGAATGGTACGGTTTGAAAATGTTTTCTTTCTAAGGCATTTTCATTTGTAGCATTTGCTCTGTCAATAATTTATTTCTTAGACTTGATCCCCCATGCCTCTTTATCCATGTTATAATTTCAGCATCTTGTTTTACCAATTTACACGTGAAACTTTAGAAAAACAAATAAAGACAAAACACTGACCTGTTGTACTGTCTGTTGTGGCTGTGGCTGTGGCTGCTGAACTGTTGGCTGTGCAGGTTGAGCTGGTGCTGTCTGCTGTTGGGGTTGCTGCTGTGCCACCTGGGCAGCACCAATACTGGTCACCTTGTTGATGTTGCCGGCCTGGTCCACTGCACCTGCAAGTCAGGTAACTAATATTTAGTACATCATTTTAACTAAGGATATAATAACGCTACAGTAAATTCTTGCTGTGTTAAGGGGGAAGTTCTGTGTTGGTAAATCTGGAGCAACTGAAGCCTCCAAACTATTCCAAGCAACAGAACACCATTATTTTTGCTCTTCTGGTCCTGTTTCCTGGCATACTTTGGAGGAATCAAGGCACTCCAATCTAACCAAAAAGAATTACCCCCCTTAATGGGAGAGTGAATACAAAGCAAACAGTGTAATAAATGTGTGCATAATGTGTTCTTCATCCAATCATGTGCATATGTTTATTACACAAGTCTGGATTAATGGACCACAGGTGCAGCCAAGGGAGAACCACAGGGCCAATGTCTCTCAATACAAAATAAAACAATACAAGAATGCAAAGAAAAAGTACCAGGCCACACAGGGTATCTGGTATTAAGATGTAAGAAAATGGACACATGAAAAGAGAAAAGTATAAAAAAATAAGCAAGATCAAGGCAAAGGAGTGAGAACACATACACACAACAGGCATTGGGAACAAGTA
The DNA here is from genome assembly GCA_034508575.1 of Petrolisthes manimaculis. NCBI lineage: Eukaryota > Metazoa > Arthropoda > Malacostraca > Decapoda > Porcellanidae > Petrolisthes > Petrolisthes manimaculis. Next base: position 239,869 of record JAWZYT010001380.1, read on the forward strand.
CAATAGTGTTTAAACTGTCATTATAGAATGGACACAATACATAAGGTCACATACTGTATATGGGATACAAAACACAGATATATATAAGGTCAATCTGGGTCAAGGTGACATTTGTAAACAGACACATAAGTGGGAAATAAACATATGGGAGAAAAACTGGCGATTAACATTCAACAGAATTTGATACGTTCAGTCTGATATGGCAGCAATAGGGTGCTGAGCAGAAAGCACTCAATGTTCAAACAGAACGAAAATTGCAATGATGTGTATTTGAGATTTACTGTATATATATTAATTTCTTTTTTCACAGCGACCAGAGCGTACCGGGAGTTTATCAACATCATCAACAACAATACCTGTTTGTCTGCCTTCCCCTACCCACAAATATAAAGTTCTGGCCATACCCTCTGTCTGGGCAACCAGTTTTACAGTGAATTGGCACATGATGAACAATAAGAGAAGTGTATTATCATGTCAGCATGCACAAGTGAAATCCTGTATGAGAAATCCTTACATATTTAGAATGTTCTGTAATTATCATACAGCCTTCCCATATTACTCAGTTATCCTTTTTCTGATTTTTCACTTTTCCAATACCAAATTTTCTCCATAGCTGTCAACATTCCTTTGGACATTTTTTGTCTAGAAATATGTCCCGCTCATGCTCTGTAACTTGATGATTCCAAATATCTTTTCAGCTTTGCTACCCACAAACAAACACTACTGTTTTGATATACTAAACACAAAAATCTATAAACGTGCACATGCTTCATTTCCCACAATATTGTTCTCAAACATATGACAAATACATGCAAAGATTTCACAATACAAATATAGACAAACCAGCTCAGGAAATACTGTCAAAATAATGAACAATACCCATTAGCAACCTTATATTAAAGTACAAGTGACATACAATACAATACTTGTACTAAATATTTTTGTAAGCACTGCTGTTCAGTCTCTAGTTCTTTCTCTAACATTAACAGTGTACAATAAAAGGAAAAGCAATCTTATTTTGGCCATGTACCAACAACGACAATTTCATGGACTAAAGATGACTATATGGAAGTTATTTGAGAAAGCATTACAATTACAGTATAGGGAAACAATTATAGTGACAGCTTTACAAATATATAAGTCATAAGTAATAAGCCTATGAATCATGAAACTTGCAATGGAACATAGCACCAACTCCATATTAAAAAAGAGAACTTGAATTGTGGATAAATTCATTGGAAAAATTAGGAGGCCAGTGGAGAAAATTGATGAAATAATGTTTGAAAATACTATGACACAGTGGATATAGGAAGAAACATGAGTTATTGTGATTAAACCCCTTTGAAATTAGGCTTACATAAACAAAAGAGCTGGGAGGAAAGAGAGCGGGGGGGAGGGGGGGGGAGCCTTACGATTGTACTGCTGTTTGGAGTGGCGTGGGTGGTGCCCTAACCCGAGCACGGCCTACCTTACTATCGAAAAGCCCTCGAAAGGTGAATAAGACTGACATATGCTATCATGTATAAGGACTTTCCATACAAAATAATAACATAACATAGGAGCTAGTGACCATATCTGGAATGAGTTGCGATATATATGTGACAGGAAATTATATACAGCTGGAAACTCACACAATATGACGTATTTTTGAAGCTTTACAGAGAGGGACAAGACAGATATATACAGTAAGAGACAAGGCAGATAACATACCAGAGAACAATGAAATTCAAAGAAAGGAAGAATTACTCTCGTATACTACGCAAAGAGAACAATAAAACTCAACTTGTTTCAACTTACCTATGATGTTGGGCATCATTTTACGGAACTGGGGCCCGGGCTTTTTGGCGGCGTTGGTAGAACCTTTGTCTAGAAGGAATGCATACTTTTTAGTTTCTGCTTTTGTCTCGGCAACACCAGTACTCTGTTGGACCATTTTGCCAGTAGGTTGAGCCACAGATTTTGGTGGTTGCTGGACTGTCGTGCTGTACTGTGCATTGGCTACAAAAGAGCAAACACTTTTTAGCAATACAAAAGTGTTAAGATCAACATCACTCATTTACAATTGCTCACAAAAGTATCCACCAGGCTGCCTGGGTACAGTGTATTTTATCATATACAAGATTAAGGGATGAAGGTAACAACATCCAGTACAATGGCTCTGTCATGTTTATGGAGTTATTGTACTGGTACCATGTCATCATCAAAACCATCAATATTCTTACCTATGACCATAATACAGATGGTTTGGGTCGGTTATCATATGAATCTACATTTACTAAATACTTTGACTAGTAAAATGAAGACTGAAATCTATTCATGGCTATTTTTTATTCATATTATTGATACTATTAAAAAATAGCATAACAGTACCAGCATCTTCTCAGAATTGGTCATTTCTGGTGTCAAACCATTTCATAAAATGGTCAAGATAAATTTATGAGCAAATGTATTGACTTGAGACAAGCACCCACATTCACACCCAAATATCTGCTACATTAACCTTCAGTTGTGATCTGGACACATCCTCACACTCAGTTAAATATTACAATACTGTAAACTCAGTAGTGGGCAATGAGGTGAGGCCATGCCAGTGTTTAGGAGTTGAATGATAAACATGACAGTATACAGTGTCAAACTGAATATACTGTATTGTAAATTAAGTTTATAAAAATATTGTGGAAATCCTTACATTTAGTTTCTTCAGCTGTAGTAAGTCCAGCTTCCTCACACTGGGCAGCAATGTCAAGAATCCCTCGCACCTGCCAAGATTTTGAAGTTAATAGGCATATTATCAAACTTGTCTACAGTACAGTAGTATGGTCAGCATTTATGCACAAATACGAAAAGTAACATGTGGTTTCTGCAATCTTAAAAAATCAGTCTGCAATAAGAGCCATATTATAATAACTTTAATACTCCAAGCACAACAGAAATACAGTATTCCCAGTGCCAATAAAAGATATACAGTACATGGAAGGGAGCATCATAAATAGTTTCAGATACTGTCAGAAACACTAGTGTCTTTGGTTTTATGTTGTGTGATGCTGGTTTGGCTGACAACATGATAGACCTTTTTTTAATACTAATCTTCAGAAAATTGCATGTGTCTTGCCAAAGTAAATACGGCAGTGTTCTACATGAAAGACCTCAGTCTGAAAGATGTACTAGAAGCTCAGAGAAAGTAGTAGGTGAAGGGAAATCACAAACGAGAATAAGAAAACCACTCCTGTATGTAACATAATGTACAAGATGACCCACGAGACAAAAGATCAGGAGTCAATGCCATCCAGTCTTCAAATATCTATTTAGTGTTAAATCTAGCAAGTGTGTAAATAAAGCAATATAAGAAAGAAAAAATAATTAGATATTATATTAGAGCACTTAGTAACTCATCACTTCTTGTAGTTTTTCTACATACCATTAGACAAACTTAACTGAACTGAACCTCATGTTATGCAACATAACAATAAAGTCAAACCTGTAGAGCTCTTCCCAGCTTCAGGAAGGCAGCAAGGTGTTCCTGTTCCACCATCACTTTACCTGAAGGTTTAAAGTAAAGTCATCAGTATTTATACATAATAATTCTTTAACATTTGATTTATTCACTTACTACATACCGTACCGTAGGTGTTCAAGAACCAAGACGTACACAGAAGCAGTGCATCCTGATATTTTCTAAAATAACCTTCCCATTTGTAACTGCTAAAATAGTATAATACATAACACTCACTTTATAAACTGGTATATCTGTATAATAAAACCAAAACATCATATTGGAATCCCAAGATTTTCTTAGAACTGTAAATTTGAATATGCCTGAAAAATAGCTAGACATACAACTACATTATCAACCTTCTAAATGTGAGTTATGATAATGCAGAGATGAAATTTAAAGTGAAATATCATTGAAGTAATGTAAATATTGGCCAATCCATAAAACATTGATACAGTAACTAATTATCTGATGTTGGAATGGGTATCCTCTTGTCTATTAATTCAGCTACCTTTATCTCTGAAGGTTTATTCACTCCAGAAACTTTCCTCCAGATAAACTGTCATCAACTAGTGCAACAGAAAAGATGCAACCAATACCTTGAAGCTCTACAGTCTCTAACTAGTACAGGACCTAACAAGAGTCACAGGCTACTGACAGCAAAGTCAATCACTTCAGCTTCTGCTCTATCAATAATATAGTCTCCTTAACTTCTATCTTTTACATACAAACTGAAACTCAACCTCCTCTACCACCCTCTAGCAGCAACACACTGACATCAGCAAATCAGCTTGCCTTCAAGGATCACTATACTTCATTCAACCTCATCTCGTCACCCAGGCCACTCACTCTTACCTTCATCTCTCACATCAAGATGTCCATACACATATACAAGTTAGCCTTATGTAGTTTTAGATATACTACTGTACATATTTATATTTAATATTCCTCTTACCTCCTCAAAATATACACAAAAATTCAGGCCACATGAGGGTGAGGGGACATTCATAAACATACATAAAGTAGATTAGCCGTATATAATATTAAATATATATACTGACCGTTGTACATGAAGTCGATGACTGCCCGTAGACTGTTGTAGGAGTATCCATTGAACTTTATGAGATGACTTCTGGCTGGGTTTCCTTTCAACAAACCCTACAAACAGAAAATTAAGCATGGAAAATCTGTTGGTACCTACTGCCCCAAGTTATGCAATATCAATTTCAACTTTTAAGCATTGGTCTTTTTTATGGGGGGGGAGGGGGGGACTTTTTAAGAAGCAATAACACTCATTTTACAGTATTGGTAAATAATTCATACGAATATGAAGCGCATGTGTCTGTCCGTCTATGGTATATATATGTGATACAAGATATAGGATTGGATAAAATCTATGAGATTGCTTCATTCAATTATGATATTTGCCATTGTTCATGTAGATCTACTATCTCCTCTCACTGTGGTAATTAAATGAAAGATACTGTTAAAAATTATATACCTTCATGTCTGTCACTACACCTGGGCATCAATTTAACTCGACTAATTGCAAAATTTAGCATGGTAAAATATGAACATAAATGGCATGAGGTGGCTAAACATTATCTTCAGTACAGTACCCAACTAGATACATGTACTATAGTACTGTAGATATTTAATAAAGAATAAATATTATTGTTACCAACCTCTAGATATGGGCTACAGGCAGAGATGACAGCCTTGTGAGCTTTGACTTGTCGACCTTCACACTCGAGGCCAACGTCAACAAAACGTTCCTCTTCATAGAGTTGTCGTAAATACTCCAAGAGCACCGACGAGTGGTCGCACCACTGTATCTCCACGGGCGGCATTATGCTGGGCTTTCTGTAACTGTTACAACAAAACATTATACAACATAAATTAAATATTCCTGTTCATTAACAGATCATTTCATAAGGTACTTTTTGTAGTACTGTACACACCCTTGAAGGATGCTGTACAATATTTCAAACAGATTAACAGTAAACAATTGGAGTAAATCTTATCAACCAATATTAGAATCTACAGCTACAAAGTCACATAATTTATTGAGGCTGTTTCCTTTGAAGGTGTTGACAGGACAATTGAACATGACTGTACACACTCATATAGATACAACCTATAGAAATTTTAGTGTACAGTAAATGAAAAACTGGAAGACACTGGTTTGGAAATACAGTAACTTAATTAGTGTCCCAAATTTTAACTACCGGTAGTTATAATGTTTGAACTACAATATTAATGCAGAGATGGTATATATAGTTCTCATATGGTAAATTATGTATGTTGTTAGAATAAAAACTGGTTCAGAATGTAACTATCTGGTCACATTAGCAATATTTAAGTACATGAGATGGATGTGAATTTCTGCTGCCGTCTGTTTGTGCTGTGCTGAATATTACATGTGTACTGAATATTACATGTGTACTGAATATTACATGTGTACTGAATATTACATGTGTACTGAATATTACATGTGTGCTGAATATTACATGTGTGCTGAATATTACATGTGTACTGAATTATTTAAGAGACCCTATGTTGTAGTCAGAAAATTGGAGGTAAGCGAGTCCTTCAAATATTGCCAAGAAACACACACACACACCTATAGGCTAATTAAGGAGCTTATATCTTGGCATAGTCAGGAGAAATCTCAAGCCTTCAATTCCCCTACACAAATGATTACAGGGTCCTTCAGTAATGAGTTGTATGGTGTGTGTGTGTGGTGTATGGTGTGTGTGTGAGGTGTATGGTGTGTGTGTGTGGTGTATGGTGTGTGTGTGTGAGTTGTATGGTGTGATAATGAGTTGTATGGTGTGGTAATGAGTTATATGGTGTGATAATGAGTTGTATGGTGTAATAATGAGTTGTATAGTGTGATAATGAGGTGTATGGTGTGGTAATGAGTTGTATGGTGTGGTAATGAGTTGTATGGTGTGATAATGAGTTGTATGGTGTGGTAATGAGTTGTATGGTGTGATAATGAGTTGTATGGTGTGATAATGAGTTGTATGGTGTGATAATGAGTTGTATGGTGTGATAATGAGTTGTATGGTGTGATAATGAGTTGTATGGTGTGATAATGAGTTGTATGGTGTGATAATGAGTTGTATGGTGTGATAATGAGTTGTATGGTGTGGTAATGAGTTGTATGGTGTGATAATGAGGTGTATGGTGTGATAATGAGTTGTATGGTGTGGTAATGAGTTGTATGGTGTGATAATGAGTTGTATGGTGTGATAATGAGGTGTATGGTGTGATAATGAGATGTATGGTGTGGTAATGAGTTGTATGGTGTGATAATGAGGTGTATGGTGTGATAATGAGATGTATGGTGTGGTAATGAGTTGTATGGTGTGGTAATGAGTTGTATGGTGTGATAATGAGGTGTATGGTGTGATAATGAGGTGTATGGAGTGATAATGAGGTGTATGGTGTGATAATGTGATAGTGAGGTTCAGACACGAGTGTAGGTATGGTAACAACAAAAACAAACAAACAAACAAAGGTGTAAATAAATAAATAAATAAGTTTTGTTTACACGGACTAATTGTTACGTATGTATGTATGTGTGTGTTTAAGTCACTCTAATGGTAAGTTAGTTAATGAGTGGCAATGATGATGATAGCGTGCCTGGATAAACCACTCAGACACACACACACACACACAGACACAGACTTCACCACTCACCACACACACACACACAGATACACAGACCCCACTCCCACTCCACACACCACTCACTCTGCCTACGTAGTTTGTTAATGATAAATAATAATGGCGTGCCTATTGCCTGAACCACTCACTCCACACACACACATACATACAGACAAACACAGACCCCACTCCCACACCACTCACTCCCACTCCCACTCCACATACCACTCACTCTGTTAACTAAAGCCTTGCCTATGTAGTTATATGTTAGTTAAAGGTAAATACTAATGGCGTGCCTGTACCACTCACTCACTCGACACACACAGACAGACACAGACCCCCACGCCATCACCACTCAACTCCCACTCTACACTCACCACTCACACTCCACTCACCACTCACAACACTCATCTACTCATCACACATTCTCACATTCATACCAGGCATTAAATTCACTCCCTATACTCACATTGTATGGCTTTTGATGCCAGTGTTTGTTCAATAACAAAACAATCGTCCTTCTCCAAAACTCGTTAGGTTATTGGACACTGGAAATTGTGGCTCGCCTATATTCCCATTTCATTTATTTATACATCAATGTTTTATTACTATTTATGCTTTATAAATTGTATTATATTTAATTAAACACGACTATGTGTTTGTTTTAATATTTTATGCGTTAATATGTTACTATACATTATTTCGTAGATATAACTTAACGCTATAAGGCGTGGGCCAATCACAGCCTAGCTTCTCTCGCCTCATTGGCTGCTTCGAGTTTTGGCGGGAACAAATTTAAAAAAGGACAATTTTAAAACCATGTCAAATATTTCAATGTTAATTAAATTACTTCGCATATTACTTGAATATTTAGTCTTCCTGCAGAATTCATTGTTTATATATATTCAGAAAATTTCATAATGAGTACGATATCTTATCTCTTAAGTTTATTCATGCATAATAAATAATGAAGATACAGAGCGGCGGCGACGACGACGACGAAAAAAATAAATAAATAAAAATAAAATAAAAATAATAATAATTAACAAAAAAAAAAAGTTAATTATTACAAAAAAAAATCAATAGAAACAAAAATATTAATAAAAAAATATATATTATTTAAAAATAAATAAATAATAATAACTATTAAAAAAAATATTATTATTATTAATATAAAAATAAAAACATTTAATTAATAAAAAAAATATACAAATTATTTATTAAAAAAAAAAACTAATTATAATAAATAAATAAATAAATAAATAAATGACGACGACGACGGGGCGGCTGCGGCGGCGGCAGGGCGGCTGCGGCGGCGACGACGACGACGACGACGAAAAAAAAATAAAATAAAATAATAATAATAATAATAATAAAAAAAAGTTAATTATTACAAAAAAAAATCATTAATAAAACAATATATATATTAAAACAAATATATATATTATTAAAATAAGATAAAAAAACTAAATATTAAAAAACGACGGCGGCGGCGGCGGCGGCGGGGCGGCGGGGCGGCGGCGGCGAATGTGTGGCAGCGGCGGCGGTGGCGGGGCAGCGGCGGCGGTGGCGGCGGCGGCAGCAGGGCGGCGGCGGCGACGACAACGAAAAAAAAATTATAAAAAAAAATAGAACAAAAAAAAAATAATAATAAAAAGTTAATTATTACAAAAAAATTAATTAATAAAAAAATATATATGCGGCGGCGGTGGCAGGGCGGCGGGGCGGCGACGGCGGCGGCGGGGCGGCGACGGCGGCGGCGGGGCGGCGGCTGGGCGGCGGCGGCGACGACGACGACGAAAAAAAATTAATAAAAAAAAAAAATAAATAACAAAAAAAAATAACAAAATAAAGTTAATTATTACAAAAAAAATCAATAGAAAAAAAATATTAATAAAAAATATATAGTATTTAAAAAAAAAAAAAAAAAAAAAACTAATTATTAAAAAAAAAATTATTATTATTAAAATAAAAAGAAAATTAATTAATTAATAAAAAAAACTAATTTGTGAGTTACTATATAGGCGTTTTCTATTTATGCCACTTGATCAACCCGGGTTGGCAACCTGTGTTGCTCCGAAAAACCTGGGTTGGATGTTGTAAATAGAACACACCGACCACCAACCCGGGTTGATATTCCTTTTTTGTTTGTAAACATTAATAGACATTTCCCTCAAATGTTACTGATTAGGGTACTCATGCCACTTCAAAATAATATTTCCTTTATGTATTTTGAAGATTATGTCTCGTGTTATGCTAAAATGTCATATATATTTCTGAAGAGGGCTTACCAGTGTTTGTTTTTGGTGCGTCAGCTGTGAGCAACCTGTATAAGTTGTCAGATACCACCACGTAAACCCTACTATTGCACTGCTGGGTTGGTCTGAGAGTAACCCTGGGTTGGGGTGAACCGGGTTGACTGGTGTAAATAGAACATGCCAAATCGACGATTCCAGCAACCGGGTTGCCTGACCAGGGGTTGATATGGCATAAATAGAAGACGCCTTAAGAGTATAATAATAATAATAATGTAATAAATAATAATAATAATAATAATAATAATAATAATAATAATAATAATAATAATAATAATAATGATAATGTAATAAAAAAAATAATAATAATAGGCCTAAAAAAAACTAATTTGTGAGTTATTATGGGTATATATTTGTTGATTTGGGTTTGTGTTGTTTATGAGTTGAGTTTGTTTACCATTATTATATTTTGGTGTGTTATTATTTTATTGTTACTCGGTGGAATGTGACGTGAATTATTAGTTATGTGGTTTATTTATTTATATATATGAATACTGTTGTTATTAAGTGTTCATAAGGACTAATATTGAAGTTAATTAAGGAGTAATGATGAAGTTAAGATGTGAAAGATAAAGAAAAAACCTTAACTAACTAACTAATAATATTTATGAAGTTTTAGTTAGTTCTGAAAGACGAGGAAGACACTAACTAAAATAATAATGAAGTTTAGTTGTGAAAGATGAGGAAGAAACCTGAACTAGCCAAAATATTTTCCTGAAAGACAAAAAATAAACGTAACTAACTAAAATATTGAAGAGCAAGAAATTGAAATTTAACTAAAATATTGACGAGGAAGAAACTGAAACTTACTAAAATATTAATGAAGTTAAGTTAGTTCTGAAAGACAAAGAAGAAACCGTAACTAACTAAAAATAATGATGAAGTGAAGTTAAAAAATAGTGGAAAAATTGTAACTTAACTAAAAAATAATGATAAAGTTATGTTAAAAAATACCAAAAAAATGATAACTAGCTAACTAAGATATTTCACGTTACATGTTGGTTAAGAAAGAGTTGGCGAGAAACTGTAACAAACTACCGTAACTAAGATATTTCACGTTACATGTTGGTTAAGAGTTGGCGAGAAACTGTAACAAACTACCGTAACTAAAATATTTCACGTTACATGTTGGTTAAGAGTTGTCGAGAAACTGTAACAACCGTAACTGAGATATTTCACGTTACAAGTTAGTTCTGACAGACTGAAGAGAAACTGTAACAAACAACCGTAACTAAAATATTTCACGTTACATGTTGGTTAAGAGTTGGCGTCACCATGCTGCTGCCGGGTCGTGTGTTCAGGGATTTTTCGATGGAAGATGTGTTGGGGGACGAAGTGATGGCGGCGATGATGACTCAGGGAGATGTGGTGAAATTAGAGTGTGGTGAGAGTGGTGAGTGTAAGGAGAGTGGGAGGGATGGGAGTGGTGAGTGTAAGGAGAGTGGTGAGAGTGGAGGGAGTGGTGAGTATAGTGACAATGAGAAGAGTGGTGAGTGTAGTGACAATGAAAAGAGTGGTGAGCATAGTGAGAGTGAGATGAGTGGTGAATATAGTGACAATGAAAAGAGTGGTGAGTGTAGTGAGAAAGAGAAGAGTGATGAGAGTGTGAAGAGTAACAGTGAGTGGAGAGTGATGATATTGTCACGGCTGAAGTTACACATCATCGCCGTGACCAAACTCCAGGCCGTTGTCGTGGATTTGGTGTCACACGGCCGGACGTTGGAACTGAGCCTTGAGGATTTCCAGGTACAGTACGCCTAAATGTTTTTTTGTGTTTAATTAAGGAGGAAATTCGGTGTTGGTAAATTTGGAGCAACAGAATCCTCCAAACTATTCCAAGCAACAACAGAACACCATTATTTTTGCCCCTATGGTCCTATATCAATATCCAGATGTTATTCTAGTTTATTTTTGGGTTATCTTTACTTGGCTATTAGACTTTATGCGACCCTAGCTAACCAGTATATTTATCTGGTGTTTTTTTCTACCAAATGTGCAGATATTTTAATATGTTTCATGACGTGTCCATTTGTCCAATGTTTATGAGTTGTGTGAAAAATGAGCACCAAGTCGGGATTATTATTATATATATTTATTCCATCCAAATTCGGATTAATTTTAATGTGCTGCATTTTATTCCAGAATCTTAAGATAGAGGAGAAAGTAGATGTAAAACTACAACAACATGATGTTTGCTGCCAGACAACAGAGAATGATATTAACAATGCAACAAGAAAGTGGAATGACTGCTATGGTCAGTGTATAACCACAGATTTTGACACAGGCCTAAAAAATAGAGCTCATGAAATGTGTTCGGGAAATTCAACCTTGGCTGCAGAAGGAAGTGAAGAAATTCCTAGAGCAAAAAGACAGAGTAATGAAAAAACTGTAGAGGATGAATCACCCGCATGTGTTTCCGTGACGAATAGAGGTCAACCCAACACTGCATCCGGAGAACAAGCACAGCAATCCACGGACACCTCCTCCTCCTCAGAATCAGCATCAGGCGAACTTCAGGAATGTACAGATGGAGGCGATAAGTCGGTGCTGAAGAAGGAAATAAACCCGGTGAAGATTGACAGCAGTGATGTCAGTGATGGTTCAGGGAGAGGGATGAGTGGCAGTGATGAAACCAAAGACTCTAGCGGTGATCTTGATTCAGAGAGGACGGAGAAAAAGAAAAAACACAAACACAAATCAAGAGACAAGAGTAAACACAAAGGAGATCGTCATAGGAAAAGGTCCAGCAGTAAAAAGACTAAAGTGAAAAAGAAAAGCAGTAAAGATAGAGATAAAGAGCAGAAGGATGATGTAGATGAGAACAGTGAACGAAGGAAAACGAAGAAGAAGAGTAAACACAAGAAAAACAAGACAAGTAAAGATGATAAAGATAAAACAAGTGATAAGAAAAAGAGAAAAGCCGGTGATGGTGATGGTGATGGTGAAGTGACTATTGGTGGTGAGGAAGATAAAGCATATGATTGGAACAGGTATTATGGAGATTGGACAAAGACATGGCCTGATTATAATAATAGTGTTACAGCATGGGACCAGAGTGAGTATAGTGGTGGTGGTGGTGGTGGTGGTGGTGGGGATGGAGAGAAAGATTTGGTTGGTGGTTGGGACTTATCAGGGACGGAGAGCATTGCACAGCAGGTAGAGAAAGCAGCAACCGCAGCTCTGCAGGGGAACTCCTTTGTATATGATGAACAGCTTGGTCTCTACTATGACTACTCGTCTGGTTACTATTACAATTCTGTGAGTTTTGGGTGTGATGTACACTGTATTATTCCATGGTAGCTAAAAATCACAGGTGGTAGAAAATGTAGGCCTAACAGAAGAAATTCTTAGAGTCTGATATAGTATTTATGTTAAAATTTGCTGCATAATTGTATTTCAATATTAATGGACAGTTTGATAGGCCGACTGATGCTAGATAGGCTATCCTTTCCATTGGCCAGAAGTTCCTCTGACAATCAAAAGTTAACATTGTTTTAGTTAACCTAGAAGTAGCTGCTTAATGTTTAGATAATGTTTAGATCCTGTTGTCCAAGTATCAAGTATCACATTCCACATTACAGGAACATGGGTTGTACTACGATGGCAAGACGGGTACTTACTTTTTCTATGACCACGACAGCAAAACCTACAAGTTCCACTCCCAGGTGACGGTTCCCTCCAAGGATGAAACTAAACATACAAAGACTGTTGCAGACAATAAAAAAAGTGTCCAGGTAAGACTTAGTTATTCTTACAGGTACCATTTTGTCATTAGCCTATCTGTAGAATTGAGTTGTCCCTTGGTAAATGAAAAAAATTGAAGATGTCTTTCTCCCTTTTATTCACTTTTACACAATATCACACTGATGTACAGTACAATATACTACACAGCACTGGCTATTTCAGATCAAAAGTAATGTATAGGCCTACATAGTTTCACAAAGTGATTATGTCCGTCTGTCTGTCTATCCGGCTGTCGGCTGAAAAATACTCAACCATAGTCCACTATCTCCAACTATTATGGCACTCTTTTGCTCTTAGTACCGTAAGTGGAATAATAAAGTATTGAGTTTCAATTTTATTTTTCTAGGATAGTGAAGGAACAGATGTAAAAGAAGAGGGAGAATGCTCAGATAGTGAAAATGAGAAAACTGAAGCTGTTGAAGATGACACAAATGTCCATGATGAGGAGAATAAAAATGACCAAGGTGAGTTTTTTAATGTTTTGATTCCAGTGTCTACAAGGAGTGAATATGGTATGATACCCTGGAGTGTATTTGATGGAGTGTATTTCCTTATTCTATTAATTTTCAGACTCAGATAGAGAGACATACGTGGCCTCCCCACACTATGGGATGGGAGATCTAGGTGAAGGTACAGGGAGCAGCCATGTGCCACCTTCACTGAGGCTGATGGTTGTGGGGGGTGGGAGTGAAACTGTCAAGGTGGGCACACTGCACCTGGTCACACTGAGTGGTGGTACAGTAGGTCGAGAAAAGACCAACTTGGTGGAACTGCCAGACATCACCATTAGTAAGGTATATACACTGTACCGGTACTTCATGTAACCTTATGTCTAACTGTCTGAAACACTGAATGTCTAACTGTCTGACTGTCTGAAACACTGAATGTCTAACTGTCTAACTGTCTGAAACACTGAATGTCTAACTGTCTAACTGTCTGAAACACTGATGTACCTAACATTCATGACACCTCATACTAACGTAGTATTTGTATAAATTTGTTTCAGTAACATATTGCTGACTCTCTCATATTTGTTATGGGGTATTTTAAATAGAACTAAAGTGTACTATTCAGCTGTGATCATGAATTTGGGTCATGCTGACATTGACAACAATATGTTACACACATAAAAAAAATGTTGCCTTACAGAATCTTTAGATAAAAAAGTATTGAAATAGTTGATGAATGCTTCTTCCTTTATGTTGGTTTTATGAATGAAAAGTATTGCAATGAGAAGCAGCACAAGAGAAAATATTCTTAACTCGGAGCAAATGATAGGCAACTATACTGTATAACCATTATAAAAAAAGCAATAATTATACATGACACATACTGTACTTACTTGATATTTTGCTGGTAGATCCATGCAGAGTTCAGCTACAGTTCTGAGGCGTCCGACGACCACCACTACTTTGTGAAGGACTTGGGGAGTAGCAACGGAACGGTCGTCAACGGCACACGCCTCAGTCAACCACACCAGCCCAGCGAACCAGTCGAGGTCAATATTGGGTTGTATACTGTTGAGAGGCTTGTGATTTTGTCAGAGAATTGATAGTCACCATATGGAAAGATTATACAGTATTGTTTTTGCCAAAGCAGTACTAACCCCAATACACTCTCCTCTCTTTTTATGCGAGTTTAAATTATGTGAATTTGAAATAGTGCGTATCATGAAAAAAAAAAAAAAATGCAATTTACACGAACTCTTAAAATAACACGAACAAGGAGGCTCCATTTTCAAGTTAAAGTACCATTATTTCTTATGGAAATGTACAATTTACTTTATGCGAAATTCACTTTATGCAACCCCTTCAGGAACCTAACCTCACATAAAAAAAGAGGAGAGTGTACTTGGAAATCCTTGTGAAGTAAAATAATGTGTTTTTTCTTGTGGTTAGGTCGGTCACGGATGGGTGGTGGAGTTTGGTACAGTTCAGGTCGTGTGTCATATTCATCCCGGCTACTTGACCTGCAATGAATGTGAACCAGGCATCGTCCTCTCACGTCTTCCCTCAGGTCAGTCCAGTGGTACATTCATTGGTAAGAAATAATGCTGTTGGAAAATTAAACATAGTAATCTCATATTATCCAGTACGGTACAGTTGCCAAAAAAGGTATTGCGACAAATCTTGATAGAACTTTAACCATAGTAATATCCACAACTATTTGTAGGGACTATAAACATGTATAACAGAAGGAAATATACATATCCTTCTGTAATACATACTTATAATCACTACAAACAACTATGTAGATTAATATATTTCATGTTGTATCAATAGTTGTCGCAGTACCTTTTTTGGCAACTGTACCTGGCTTCCATTTAGACTACCTGTATTGTATTGTGTATAGTCTCATGTATGTATGTTTGCTTCAAGCCTTCAAGATACAGAGGAGGATGTTTATTAATTGTATATCCATTAACTGGCTTCAGACATTGTGATGAGTCTATATTTTTATTTAAAATATACCTAGTTTTTGTTTATTAAAGTACTGTACCTACTGTTTAGAGGGCCATTCATCTTTAGTTTTTCCCTCATTCCAGAACCTTCACAAAAAATATCTGTATCAAAAGAAAAGTCTCGGAAGAAACAGTTAAAAGCCATACGTAAGAAGTATGCATTATCCTCCAGGGATGGGAAGTTTATGACTGAGGAAGCCTATGTTGACCGTGCCCAGAAACGAAGAACAGAAATTGGGTCAGATAATCCATTTGAGAAAACAGAAGTTGCATCAACTGAATTGTGAGTAAATCACCTCAGGCAGAATCCCTGTTTTTAAGAGAACAGGTTCAGAAAAATAACTAAAAAAATATTGGCTTATCTCTTTAAAATACTGTACTGTAATTCTTGTTGTAGGGAAGCATTCCTAATGTGTTTATCTGTAAATGCAAAAGGTTATTTTAAAGACAGTTTTTGTTAATTATGCTTTCATAGTTTTCATGGTTGTGAATGTTATAAGATACAGTAAGCACATTTTAATGCAGAGAGAGATGTTTTATATTTCCTTTCTTGCAACACCAAACATATTTATGTACAGTATCTCTTCTAGGTGAACCCACAGTGATATAGATAATGGCAGTTTTTACAATTTTCTTTGACTACAGTATCACCATATTTAAAAAAGGGACTTGATTTATGTTTAGCTTGTGCAATATGCTTGGGATTATTTCAGAAAGCCTCCCATTAGCCAAGGGTTAATTTTTTTTTTTTTTATTGACAGTGCTTTGAGGGAAAACAACAAAGGCTTTGGACTACTACAGAAAATGGGATGGTCAGAAGGAACAGCTCTTGGGAAATCACAGACTGGCATAACAGAACCTGTAAGTACATTTTCTTGTCATTAAGTACATTATATCCAGAAGACATTATTAATATGCATTGCAAACATCACCTCTGAAATACTGTAGAGGAATAATGGTAAAAATGGCGTACCACTCTAGGAATAAAGTAAAGACGTGTTAACCTTATGTTTCCCCAGATCCAGGCTGTGTCAACAATGGGTCGTGCTGGGTTGGGCAGCTCACAGCATAACACTCCAGCAGCGCCTCCAACCATTAAGAAAAGAAAACGCTTAAATATCACAAAGCAGAGATTTGTACAAGCATCTAAGGATACTTGATCATTTACCAGTACCGGTATTACATTTATTTAGCATTAAATAGCTGTACTGTATGAAATCCTATGGGTTTGTATATAGATGGTGAATTAAGTTAAAACAGATAACACTTATGTTGGCTTTGCCAAGCATTAAATAGTTGTACTGTACGGAATCCTATGGGTTTGTATATAGATGGTGAATTAAGTTAAAACAAATACCACTTATGTTGGCTTTGCCACATTTTCTTTTTCCATTTGTTGTTACATGAGGTGACATAAAAGTTACCAATGAAGTACTGCAGTTGTACTTATCCTCATAAGTGCATGCCACCTTTAAAACATGGAGAATTGTTTATTTTTGTTGTAAAATTTGATTCTGTCAATGATGCAGTCAGCCTCTTTATGATGGAGGAGGATATAAAGGTTGTGGACCCAGCTGTCTAACAATGATCTCACAAAAGGTTGATAATATTATAGCCTCAGTGTTGGACCTCTAAGGGTGCTTGTCAAGGGTTCTGCAATGGCACTGGAGCATCTTCTTGAAAAAAGGGGAATGGGATATTGATGACGATGATGACAATACTGTATAGTTGATCACCAGTTTTCTTGGAAATTATGTATTGAACCCCTTGAACATAAGACTAATCCACTAATACTGCATACAGTGTACTGCCTAAAATATGCTTTAAAAAACTGTTTACATAAACTTATCCCCAACTCATAAAGCCATCAAGTGTTTCCTCCTCATACAGTATGTGGGCACAACCTTCCATGGATAAAAGGACAACTGGTCGCACCATATTTTGTTACATCATTTTTCAAAATTGGTCCTGCATTGAGATATTTTTTACCTTTATTTTATGGAGGATAAGAGGACAATAAAAGATTTTCTCCAATAACCCTTCTAATAATCATTCTCACAACTCTGTCTCTATCAAGCACCATTGCCAAAAATATGGGAGTTCGTGACAACAATATGCTGTCTGTTTGTAGAGGTTTTTACTCCCAATAAATAATAAGCATACCCTTTTTTGTATATATATTTTATTTAATTGTGAATTCATTGGTACAATACAGTATTATGGTTCCAGTAAGATCAGATTACTCTCAATTTAATGGTACAGTAAATGTTAGGGAGAAGATAAGGGTATAACTGAGGCAAGTGTTCCATATATGAAATATCATGTCAGCATCAAAGACAACTTACTGATTTTAAAGTTCATTAATATCAAGGATTTTCAGGAGCACACCAAAATGCCACCAAAAAGAAAAAAATTATCTCTGATTATAGGAACTACCTTTCTTTCACCTCCCTCGGTCTACATGGTCTTCTAGACCTGAGGTATGTTTCTTTAATCTTTAAAATCTGACTATAGGAAGACATAGGCTAATGCTTAAGGACTTTGCAGGAACTCCAAACTATGCCAAGAAACAGATCCTCTATTAGTACTGGATATAACACTGAGGGTGTCTGTTTTCTGGCATAGGAGGAATCAATAGCCTTCCAATTTGCCAACAAAAGTATCTCGCATTAATCAACTCGGGAAGTGAGTCAAAGGTGACGTTGATTTAAATGTCCTGCTGGAGAATGTCAAACCTAACCATAACATAACATAACCTTTAGTGGGAGGAGGAGAGGAGGGGGGGGGTAGTACAGTCACGAGCATTGATACGTTTGGTGACACAAAATGAAAGCCTCATGACACACGGTAGAATATAGAAGGAGTGTCAGGCAGGGGGGGAGGGGGGTCGTGGATGGAGTAGTGTCATCATTATACCCTCTCATTATACCTTCATTATACCCTCTCATTATACCCCCATTATACCTTCATCATACCATCATTATACCTTCATCATACCATCATTATACCCCTTCATACCCCTTCATCATACCCCATCATTATACCCCAACTGCATGTGTGTTTCCTTTCAGTAGCATCGTCCAGGCCTGATAAATGTGAGTCTGTAGTTGTAACATTGTCCAATCTTGAATATACATCGGTTATTGTATGTCCTGCCGTCACTGCCACACAGAGGTTCGTATTCCCTGCTACAATGACGCTCACATGGGCTCACTACATATGGAAAAAAACACAAGAAAGGTTGGTTAGGTACAAGAGTTTTTTTTTTTTTTTTTCTACACATGGAAACAACAAAACAAGAAAAAGGTTGGTTAGCTAAAAGAGGGATATTTTTTTCTCTTTTTTTTTTACACATGGAAACAAAACAAAACAAGAAAAAAAGGTTGGTTAGTTAATTAAAAGAGGGATTTTTTTTTTTACACATGGAAAAAAAAAAAAAAAAAAAAAAAGATTGGTTAGTTAAAAGAGGGATTTTTTTTTTTACACATGGAAACAAACAAACAAAAAAAAAAGGTTGGTTAGTTAAAAGAGGGATATTTTTTTTCTACATGATAATAATATTAATGATAATAATAATAATAATAATAACGTGAAATGAATGTAGTAATAACAATAAAGTTCACTCGTGATACATAATTTCTGACCAGAGTGTGAGGAGCAGAAAGCTTCGAAACGCCTGGTATTGTTCATTTTCCCCCACCCAGTACACCTATAGAGGCTGAGTTCGAATACAGGGTGTGTGTGTGTGAGAGAGAGAGAGAGTGTGTGTGTGTGTGTGTGTGGTATTGTTCATTTCCCCACCCTGTACACATATAGTGATATAGAGGCTGAGTTCGAATACAGGGTGTGTTTGTGTGTTTGAGAGAGAGAGAGTATGTGTGGTATTGTTCATTTCCCCACCCAGTACACATATAATAGTGATATAGAGGCTGAGTTCGAATGCAGGGGGTGTGTGTGTGTGTGTTTGAGAGAGAGAGAGAGAGTGTGTGTGTGTGTGTATGTGTGTGCCAGCCGTTCGTGTACAGTTGTTGTGGTATACCTGGCCCGTAGAAGGGTGGTGAACGAGGTGCTGCTTCAGTTGTGGTGAGTGACAGCAACACCACAAACATCATCACCAGCAAAGATAATACTCTCATCACACTCATCTTGTTGGTGTTGTTGTTGTTGGTCACCACTTACTATAGCTTGTTTCTCACTCGATACAACTGAAACACAAACATGAGAGATTAGTGAATTTGTAGTGGCCACAAAATATCTCTTATTGGTATTAGGTGAACCAGTATTAGGTGAACCAGTGCCAGTATGCTATAGAGACATCATCAAAGTAGCTTAGGTTAATCTAGTATAAAAGCTATACTTGATAATGTTCCGTGACGATCATCAGAAAAGAATTAAAATCTGGCGCTAGAGTGACACCTAATGGAAGGAAAGTGTCAATGGATATTTTATTGTATGGCTTTATATACCAGCGAGAGGGTTTAACCACTTTCGATATAGTTTTCCAGTGTACTTCTAAAACTCCATTTGCCGTCGGGTTTCTAGAATTCATACTAATTTTGTGTTCTGTTGTGAAGTGTGAGAGATATATAAAGAAAGATACAAACCAATGGAAACTAACACTGTAGATAACATTTATTTCAGTAGGTACTTAGCGTTAACTAGGAATACGAGTTACCTGTCAGAATGAACACACACATACACACACCAACAAATAAACACAGCATACACACAAACCTTATTTAATTAATGTTGAAGGGACACACACACACATACACTGCAAGGAGGCCGACAGGATAGTGAAGTAATTCGAAGGTTGTGTTGTGTTTTGGGGAATGAACACACACACACACACACAACAACAAATATGCAGTACACACCACCAACCTTATTAAATGATGAACAAAGATGTGTAGTTACTCGTCAGACTGTACACACACACACAGTCACACACACACTGCAAGGAGACAGACAGGAAGGAGAGTAGTGTAGGAAGGCAGAGAGTGTTGTGTTATGTTGTGTTGTATAGAGGAGTGTTGGTTTTTCCCCGTTCCCACCCTCACCTCGCCTGTCCCCCTATTCCCGCACCCCCCCAGCCACCCCCCCCCCAAGCCTGTCCCCTACTCCCGCACCTCCTTACGACCTCGCCTCACCTCAGATATCCTGTTTTGAAATTTACGCTCCGCATTTAATTAAAAGGGTGTGGAAATAGGGGGACAGACTTGGGGTGGGTGTTTTGGGGGGTGCAGAAGTATTTAATTAATGGTAGCTGTTACAAGCGTAAATAAACCCCCCACACACACACCACACACACACAAATAAGACACACATACACACAAATATGAATACACATGTACACACACACACACAAATATAAATACACAAACACACACACACAAATATAAATACACAAACACACACACACACACATTGACATCATACACACAAATAACACTCACTCACCCACCTACACACACACACACACACACACAGTGAAAGAATGTTAAAGCAAAAACTAGATCATTTTTTTTTTTTTAACTTACTCGTAATGAATGACCTTGATATTTTGTTGTCTGTGTGTGTGTGTGTGTCTGTGTGTGTTTTAGTTGTATGTGTATGTTTTTGTGTGTGTGTGTGTTATTTGTATTTAAGATACATTGATGATAATATTATAATACTAACACACACACACACACACACACATATAGGTGATGCAAGCGTGACCGACTCACACACACACACGACCTCTGTATGACCTGTGTGTGTGTGTGTGTGTAATATCGTGCTGTGTGAGTATGTGTGTATGTGTGTGTAATATCGTGCTGTGTGTGTATGTGTGTATGTGTGTGTAATATCGTGATGTGTGTGTGTGTGTGTGTACTCACTTTATTTAATACCCGGACCTTTCCTTTCCTTTCCTTTCTTTCTCTCTCTCTCTCTCTCTCTCACACACACACACACACACACACATTTGAGGGCCCTTACTGGAGCTCTATGAATTCTCCAAACTACTCCAGGCAAAAGATTCCCTATTCGAAACACTGAAGGGTTTTGTGGCCTGGATTATTTGGAGGGTTCATAGAGCTCCAGTAAGGGACCTCAAATGTTTTAAAACTACGGGGTGTAAGTCCCTTGCTTATATACTTTACCAGGCATCAGGAGGGGCAGGAAATTATTTGTTGGAATCTACTGAGAGAAGGGAGAGTTACATTATTTTTTTTATTTTTTATTTTTTTACATTTAATTATTTTTTTTTATTTTTATTTTTACATTATGGTTTTGCACAAGTTATCCCCCAAACACACACATAAACAAACATACAAACAAACAATACGACACTAAACCTGAAACTGAGAGTCTAATATTATATACAGTACAGTACGGTCGTGTACAAAGTATATAATACAATAAAATGGGCACTCCTGATCATGGAGATACCAATATTTTTCCCATATGAGTTGAATTTCACGAAAAATAAGGGAAAATAAGTGTTGAGAAACATCGTACCTCACACTGTTTGGTGACGTCAGCGGCCACAAGTGTACCGACAGCTACTATGGAGTAACTACACACAACACTAATAAATCTCTTTTCTGGAACGTTTCCACTAATGTTTTGCATTTTGGGACAAAATACCATTGCTAGCTATTGACTGGCATGGTGAATATGAAGTATATCCTCTGTAAAAGCACAAGAATACCACACATCTCCCCTAGACATCACAATCTCTTGCTTTCAAAGGTAAATAATAAAAAAAAAGCGTTGGCGCGGACAAGGCGTCTGGTTTTTGACGTCACGAATACGCGCCATCAACTTCCATTATGTGCAACTTTGATGGCTTTTATATGCCAAACAATATATTCCTTTGTCAAATAAATTACATAACAGGACAATTGAGCTTATTTATTAACGATATAAATTGTTTGATAGAACATTTTTTTGACCGTCAACCAGTCCATTAACACAACACCATTATTTTTGCTCATATGTATATAATTATACTTTGGAGGAATCAAGGCACTCCAATGTATGTACCAAATTAGAATTACCACATTAATGTTTTGTTTCATCAGTATAAAGAATAATATTATAGTCTTGCATACTCACATAATTATAACACACACACACACACACTTAACAAACACACACACACACATACACACTTAACACACACACACACACACTTAACAAAAGCACACACTTAACACATATACACACACACACTTAACAAACAAACACACACACACACACACTTACGTCGTCTATAATAATATGTGGGTAATGTGTGTGTTACTGTGACTGTGTTTATTTTATTATCTCAATCAGTGTTCATCCAGACTCGATACAGGAAGGTCACGTCCCCCTTCTCCCTCCCACATTCTATAATAAGTTACCTATACTGTATTTATAATGTACTAGAAGAAACATACGGATATCCACAAAGAAGGAGGTTTTTTTTTCCAGTCTGTGTGTGTCTGTGTGTGTGTGTGTGTGAGGGGGATGGAGGGTGGGAGTTCTATATGTATGTATGTATGTATATATGTAATGTATGTACAGTCGGCAGCATATATTCACGTCCATCTCATGTAGACTACTTCATATTGCTAATGTGACCATATAGTTACATTTTGAACCAGTTTATATTCCAACACACAACATAGATAATTTACCATATATAGGCCTATTTACGAACTATATCTGTCATCTCTGCCTTAAAATTGTATTACAACATAACTATAACTAATACATAATAATACACTGGTGGAAATGAAGCCAACTTATACTACCGACTGTATGTAACCTATTAGCCTAACCTAACCTCACCTCACCTAACCAAACCTAACCTCACCTCACCTAACCAAACCTAACCTCACCTCACCTAACCTAACCTAACCTAACCTAACCTCACCTCACCTCACCTCTCCTAACCTAACCTAACCTAACCTAACGTAGCCTAACCTAACCTCACCTCACCTAACTTAACCTAACCTAATCCGTATACAGGTTGTTGTGGTGTTAGAACGAGTCCATGACAGGTATGGTAGTGGAGGTGAAGCAGGAAATTGAACCAACCTAACCAAACCAAACCTAACCAAACCTCTCCTAACTTAACCTAACCTAATCTAACCTCACCTCTCCTAACCTAACCTCACCTAACCTAATCCCTATACAGGTTGTTGTGGTGTTAGAACAAGTGCATGACAGGTATGGTAGTGGAGGTGAAGCAGGAAATTGAACCAACCTAACCAAACCTAACCAAACCTCACCTAACTTAACCTAACGTAATCCCTATACAGGTTGTTGTGGTGTTAGAACAAGTGCATGACAGGTATGGTAGTGGAGGTGAAGCAGGTATCCATGCCCTTACTGAGGCTGGGTGAAGGGCCTCGTTGGATGGAGGAACAACAAGCTCTCATACTCGTTGACTGTTTCGCTAAGCAACTTCGAAGACATTTTGTTAACACCTCACGTAACCAAGTACTCCATATTGGTAAGTTTGTATGTATGTCATGTATATACTGTCAGGTGAGGTAAGTTGAACCCTGTATGTATGTATGTATGTATGTATATATAATCAGGTAAGTTAATAATTAATATGGAACTCTGTATGTATATCATGTCATGGCAGTCTCGAATCATTTGACATACTAGTGAACCTATTACAATGCTTATCCTGTTTCATATTTGCTTGAGCTCGCTTATTACTACTTGATCAGTCTATTCGATGCAAGCCTGGATACATATTTTGGATTGCGAGAGTACAGTCGGCGGCAAAAGTCCTGTGTCGCCTCACTTGCTTCACCGAGGCACGCCATGTTCAAAGACTCGAGAAGGTGTAGAAAACGTGCGTATTTCTTGAGTCCATGAACACTGTGCGTCTCGGTGAAGCAGGTGAGGCGACAGGATTTCTACCGCCGACTGTAACAGCCATGGCTGATAGTGCTTGACTAGGGTCCAAGGAGTGTTGGAGAGAAACTGAACTGAGTTAAAAAAAAGTGAGTCTTTTAAATTCTCTCAACGTTGTGAATGGTTTGGAAAATTCACTTGTTCGAACTGGCTGTACCAATATATTTCGATTGCACTGATGTAATTTAGAGTGAAGCTATCTAATCTTATCTTAAGTAGAATGGCGGGAAGAGACTCAATCAGGCTAGACACATACATGAAAGGGGTACCGTAGTAGGCACAGTACGTGTTGCTAAATCTGCAGATGCAAACCATTTCTCCAAACTATTCCAAGCAACAACAGACCACCATTAACTTTGTGTATCTGTTCCTAGCTGTTTCCTAGCTGGCATACTTTGGAGGAATCAAGGCACTCCAATATACCAAAAACATATACAAATTACCTGATGGGGAAGGGACTGGGAAATGATTGACACAGAGATAACAAAATATATAAGTATAAGATAATCTGCCTACACTATCCACTTATATTTTCTCTACTTATACTAAATTCTCGTTCTCTCTTCCTACATCCCCCTAACGGGAACCACCTTGACGTGGTGGGGGGGCTTGTGTGTCTCTGAGACCTGGCGAGCTAGACTAGAGGGGGATCCGGCCTCTGCTCTGCCCCAATTTCGGGGAGAGAGGGCTTCCCATGCTAGGAAGGTCGCCAGTGAGAGACCAGACTAAATGGTTCCCATCTTTCAGTTCTTCAACTATCCCTCTTTTCTTTTTATTTACTTCCTGTTTGCTGTTACACCTCTCTATCACCTTTTTCTGGCGCTATAGCACCTCCATGTTGACAAGCCTCCACCTTAATACCACCCTTTAGTAGCTTAAATAACAGTCCAATATTTCCACCAGTCTCGGAGTGGTATTGACTAAAACCTGTTATTATTATTGTATTTTTATTCTTCCCCCTTCAGAGGATGGAGGAACTGCCAAGATGGTGAACTTTGTGATACCGGTGGAGGGTGAACCGGAGCTGATGGTGGTGGGTGTGGGTAACAAGGTGTGTCTGGTTCATTGGCCCCCATCCGACCCCGACACACACACTACTGCCCCCGTCACTCTACACACCTTCACCGACGACCACTTCAACGTAGCCAAGTGTGACCCTCAAGGCAGACTCTGGGCAGGTCAGTGAAGTACAGTACAGGTAACTGGTTTATAGGGTATTCTCTGTAATTTATAAACACTTTCATCTACTCAACCATACACTGCCAGACTGATTGAAGTTGGGAGGAAACCATTGTATTTACTGTATGTCTGGCCAAGAAAACAGATATACAGTATGACAGGAATGATGACTATGTTGGGTTGGTTGGTGACAGGAGTGATGACTGTGTTGGGTTGTTTACAGGTACACTATCTCCCACCGCTGACAACATTAAGCCAGTCATACCCAATGCTGGTGGACTCTATCGGTTCGACCATGACCTCATCTGTACTAAGTGGGCCAAGGATGTGCGTAAGCATTTTATTTTATGTTATCATATGGTTTTTTTATGTGTATCAATCAATCAATCAATCAATGTATCTCTAAAATTGCAACCTTTCCAAACTTTCAAAAAATCACAAAAAATATTCCATGTTCATTCCATGATAAAATGTGTCATCTTCACGTGTAGTACCTCTTCACTACCTGGTGTGACATCAGATTGGGGGGTGGGGGTGGGTGGAGCGGCGAGCGAAGTGAGCCGCGAATGGTGGGGGCGAGCGTAGCGAGCAGCGCCGCAGGCAAAAGCCGTGGGTGGCGAAGCCAGTGCTTGTGTATCTTAAAAATTGCAACCTTTCCAAACTTTCAAAAAATCTCCCAAAAATCTAAAAAAATGCAATTCAGTGTTAAAATGTGGCACTCACCATACATACTGTACATCTAAACTACCGGGCATTTCATGTGTAGTACTTCTTCACTACTTGACATTTTCACTACCTGGTGTGACATTTGATTGGGGGGTGGGGGTGGGGGGGGGTGGAGCGGGGCGAGCGCAGCGAGGCCTTCCAGGAATGGAGCAAGGAGCACGGGCTTTAACTGGGGCTGTAACATTAGTAGTGGGAGCCGTAGTGTTTGTCTTAGGTGTGACAGAGGAAGCATTTTTATTAGGTGTGACAGAGGAAGCATTCTTATTAGGACAGATATGACTACAGAAGTCAATGACATCTTCCTCCACTTTAGCACCAGCCACCATACACACATACACACACAACACCAACAGTAGTGTCTTCTGGAGTGACATGGCACACAATTTCCTCCAGTGTAATAAACCTTTATGGGGTTTATCAATGATTACTTGTTTTGCATTGGCTTTTCGATATATATGCATTATTATTCCCACGTGATTATGTTGTACAGAAACAGGATGAGATATAATTAGACATTTTCTACCTAATAGTAGAGATGTCACTAAAACCTAATTTCCGGTATAATAATACCGTAACATAATAACACGGAGACATAATGATGTGTCCAGGAGATAATCATCTTCACTGAATAGTGAAGATGTTAATACTTATCCCTGCTACACATTGACTAATATGTCATGAGTCAATTGTGACTCGTGACATTCACACACACATAGTATTTCTTTATACCTTCTACTAACGCCAGAAGTTTCTTTTCTACCGTACTGTAGTTTGTTTCAGCAGGCTTCAATTTTTGACTGTGATAGGCGACAGGAAATACCTCACCATCTTTTTCTTGGAACAAAACTGCACCAATACCATACTGAGATTCATCCGTCCTGCACTAAGAAACATACACACACACACACACACCATCCTCAATACAATACTGACTTCTGCCCCTGATGTCTCCTATTTAGCACTAAGGAACTTGATATTGGGAGAAATTGACCATCTTTCACTTAGGCTATACCTCGAATTCCTGTGTCCAACCGTACATTGTAAGCTTTGTTTACAGGTGACGATTTCAAATGGGATGACATGGAGTGCCGACAGGAAACACTTCTACTATGTTGACTCTCTTGCCTACTGTATCTATCAGTTTGACTACAATGACACAGAAGGAACCATCAGTAAGTCATATTTCTCTCTACTCTCTCTCTCTCTCTCTCTCTCTACTCTCTCCCCAGTTTGGCATAGGTTATTACACCGCCCCGAAGGGAGGGTGTATTGTTTTCGGTGCTGGATATTTATTTATTTATTTATTTATCTGTTCGTGTGTCTGTTTTAAGTTTAGCGTCCACATTTTTTATGTTGTGGTGAGCTCAGTTTGAAGGAATTATCAGCTTTAAGGACCCTGTGATGTAGTCAGAAAATTGGAGTCAAATGAGTCCTTCAAATATTGCCATGAAACATCACCTATATGGAATGATCTTGTTTCATGGCATTGTCAGGAGGAATCAGAAGCCACCAATTTCCATACACAATCACAGGGTCCTTAAATTAGCAAACACTACTGATGGCATAATTGGTGTGGTGGTGGTGTAGGCAAGCAGCGGGTACTGTTGGACTATGAGGCTGCAGGACTGAAGGATCAAGCACCAGATGGCATGACTACTGATGTGGAGGGTAACCTGTGGGTGGCTTGTTTTGCTGGTAATCAGGTGGGTGTTAAGGGGAGAGTATACTTTTGATAGATTGGAGTGCCTTGATTCCTCCAAAGTATGCCAGGAAACAGACTCAGAGGAAGAAAATTAATGGTATCCTGTTGCCTGGAATAGTTTGGAGGAATCGGTTGCTCCAGATTTGCCAACACTGTACTTCCCCTTAAGGGTCTGGTGTGATAAAGGTCATGAGCTACATGATGACAGTGTCTAGACTTTGTTCAAAATTTGTGTTCCACTGGACTCTTATTCTTAGATAGATAGAAATAGGTAGGACTGTGAAGGAATAGATTTCCAAGCTACGTATTGCTGAGGCATCAATGGATTGTTTGGTCAAGTTCATTTGCTTCAGGCATACCATAGTTCTACTTCATTTACCAAGTACTGTAGAAAGAATTGGTTTACCAAAAGTATAAAACTTGCCACATTTATGAAAGGGTTTCTTGATACTGTAAAGGTATAGGATTCCCCAAGTCCAGGAAGGGTTGTATGTTGTATAAATGTGGCTGATGTGTCCACCAAACTCATAAGAGCCAAGCAAGATAACAGTTTGTAATACAGACTGTGTACATTTAACCTTGTGCAGTGGAAAATTGACTACAGTACCATATGGTAGTTTTTCACACCATTAAGTTACCTTTGATTTAATTGTACAGTATTGTGAAGATAACCAAACTATAGCTGGTGTTTGGAAAAGTCGGCTATAAATGTTGGTGTTAATATCCTGTCAGGTGATATGTGTAGACCCGAGTGAGTGCCGTGTGGTACGTCGGGTGGCTCTCCCAGTCTCCCAAGTGACCTCAGTGTGTTGGGGCGGACCAGACTACTCCACGTTATATGTCACTTCAGCTCAGGTCCAGCTCTCCCCAGAACAGCTAGCAGCCTCACCTACTGCCGGCGCCACCTTTGCTGTTACAGGCCTCGGCACCAAAGGCTTCCCGCCCCCCAACTATAAGGTGGATCTGAAGAAGCTGAGGGACATTATAAAGAAGTGAAGTTTACCCTCACATGTATCTTGGAAATGACTGCTGCTGTGTGGTAATATTTGGAGGATGAAATAAGCGTCAACTGGCCAACAATATCTGACTTCCTCTATTCCAGTTGTGGTTACTCACATATAAATCTTCACTAAATGGGTGAGATGAGTTTTGTCAGTTCTGTCAGTATATTATTAAGCTTATAAATTATATGGTTTTGATAATATAGATCTCAATAGCTATATGTTGATATTTCTATTAACATTTGAGTTCATACATACAGACTGTACTTAACTTTAATATGGATTGATGGACTTTAACAATGATTATATATGTGATGAGATTCTTCATGATTTGTTTTTACCCATATCACCAGGGAAACAGAGATACAGTATAATAATGAATTCCACTCTTGGCTTTATCACCATTATGACTTTATAGAGACAGGAGTTGTCACTATTGTTTCATTCAGACATGGCAGCTATCTTCAGTTGGAAATTATCTATATGATCATTTACAATCATATTTCTTTGGAAACCTATAGGTGCTGTGATTTAGTGGCAGTCATATAGTTGCAATCCTTATTACAGAAAAAAATTGTTTAGAATTTTCAGTAACTGATTTGCTTTCTGTAGCAGACCATTATATTCTCCAGCTACCAAAATGTTACCTACAGCAGTACTTAAGTCCCACTTCCTTACATTCCTAACACTATCCATTTTGAGTTGTTTTTTAACCTTCAATAATGACTTGCAACTTATTCAATTTTCTCCAGTGAACACCATATGATTTTCATGCTATTAGAATGAGGGATATGCAATCTACTGACCCAGACCATATAAAATAATAATGTAGTCCATTGAGACTGTATGTGGACATTACCCCTCCCCATAAGGTGTGTGTGTGTGTGTAGCATTGAGTCGTGCGTGAGGACTGTCCACACTCCACACTAATGGGTGGTGACTGCAGCTTATGGTGTATATATCTCACTTTTTTACTTTACCAGTGTTACCAGATAGAACAGTACCTGGCTGAGTCTATCCCATACATATATTCCCTATGTTAACTGCCATGCTTTGACATATTTGTTGTCTATCATATAACAGTAAAGATTGTCAAGTTACTGACGATATAAAGGTGGGATGAACCAATAAGGAGGCTGTAAAAATTGGCGGCAATTCAATCGACCATTTTGTCAGTGGGGTTCGGTAATAATAATATACAGCAATTATTTCAAGCTGATATTATTACAGAGTATTTAAAAGTGGATACAAGTAAGCATTATTAGCTGATATCCCTCCAAATACTAACAATAATCATTACATTCATGTTGGTGATACTTGCCAACTTTATCCACCTTCCCCTTCCTCCCTCTCTCTCCATCAAGTCATGACTGCATGTTAGGAAGATGAAACATATCTATGCAAATCCATCCATTTCTCTCCCATAGTGCTTTTTACATAAAATCTGAAAGGTCTATTTAAGAGAGTTTTATGTACTAGAGCACATGTTTTATACCAAAATTATTGCAAATACCAATAAGCAAAACGTTATATAAACCATAAGTTTATATTCTCTGACTTATACTCGCTGTAATTACTTTATTTTTGACCTTCCAAAGTTTTAATTGTATTATACTTGTACAATTATGGCTTAATCCAATTATATAAACCAAATATTCCTAGCTTATGTAATATAAATATTTTTTGAAGGTGGAATGTTTGGTGAGAATGTCAACAAATCATACGCCCTCTGAACTGTAGCAGGAGTGTCACCTCTACCAATGTGTTCACACAAATCAGAGACGATTTTCCAATTAGAATGGACTATACAGTAATAACTAACTGCAATGGGTTCGTTTGCAGTGGAAATATACATTATAGGTACCATGGCACAAATGTTTTAAATCAAAAGAGCAATTGGAAAGTGAAAAAAAAATGTATTTTTCCTACACAAACATGATAAGATGTGAGTTCATGTATGGCCAGTCACAGCATTATAATTATTAAAACAAGCATGGGAAGAACTCCTCATATTTCCAGTCGTTTTTTGTGTAGGTGATGATTCAAGTCCACAGCTGTTACCTTATAGGCTAACCATGACTGGTTTAATTTTGCCACCCAGGGGTTAAGTCATACATCAGCCAAATTAGATGCCATCAATAATGATACTGGCTGTGGATAGTTGTCACCAACTAGTGAAAATATGAGCACAGGAAGTCCTACTCACACATACATACAGTACGGTACGGTAC
Source organism: Petrolisthes manimaculis (assembly GCA_034508575.1). NCBI lineage: Eukaryota > Metazoa > Arthropoda > Malacostraca > Decapoda > Porcellanidae > Petrolisthes > Petrolisthes manimaculis. Next base: position 271,300 of record JAWZYT010001380.1, read on the forward strand.
AGTAGAGTGCTACCAAGGGCACCATCACATAAATACTGCAGATCTAATATTTACATTTCACTCATAACAATGAAAGCAAGAATATTCCTAACCCAAGGCATTATCAAATACACAAACAAAATTAACAACGTTGTTAGTACCGTAACTTCATTACTGACTGAAACCAAAATGTATTTTAATTCACTATGATCTACCAAAGAAGCAACAAGTAAGCTGTAATGCATTCCTCTTAAAAGAACTACTGTACCTGTAATTGTTTTTAAAATCTTTCCTATCTACATTAAATTTTAAGCTCATATTTAATAAACTGGGTCTGTATTTACTAATACAAAAATTGCAAAACCCTTAAAAATGTCCAGACTATTTATATGGATGGTAGTGAAAGGCTTCAATCCAATCAGAATCTTAATTTCTAATAAAGCTCTAATAATCTATTTTCATATTAATACTCCAATATCCAGATACTTCCATTACTTTGTTCAATAACCACAAAAATTATTTAAAATATAAATAAAACTTAATGCTGGCAAATTTGGGATGAATTTCTTAAACAGTTAAACAATGAGGGAAAAAAAAAAAATAATAATGATATTGTACGATAGTCGAGCCCTACACAACTCTCCGAACCTCAAAGAACTGCTTGAGGTAATACACTTGTCCAATAGTCATAGCAACCAGGACTAGGGCTTCAAAGATAGACCACATGACCACCCTGGAGTTGGTGTTGTCGTTGATGGAGCGGTGGATGCGCTCACGTACCTCCATGTAATCCTGCTCGTGCTTCACTCCAGACAAGGCTGCTGACAGTTCTTTGATCATGTCTTCCATCTTGTTTCCTCCTCCTTCCCCTGAAAACACAAGAGCAACACATGAATGATGACAATGAGAAACTATACTCTGTTCAAAATTTGTGTTCCATTTTCCTCTATCTATCTGTCTCTATTTCTATCTATATCTTTATATTTATTTATATCTACAGTAGTATATCTTTATATCTATTTATATCTATATCTTTATATCTATCTCTGGGGACCAAGTTCAGAAGCAAGATAGTTATAGAACTTTATGTGTCAGAGTAGACTGGTATGTAATGAAGTGGCAGGGGTAGACAGAAGGAAAATTGGCCCAGGACAGTGAGGAGAGAAACTGCACAGGAATGTTTGGAAATATTCTGAGTGTGGTGGAGGGGTTGATAAATGTCGAGAATTAATTAAGGTCCTATACATTCCCTAATTAATATACCAATAAGTTCATTACTGTACTGTACATACCTTCCTCTGTGTTGCCTGTAGCAGGGTCAGCCTTTTCAAGTGCCTCACCCACATTCATAGAGAACATGACAATCTTGGGTGTCATGGTGGACATCTTGTTGGAGAAACAGTAAGTATAAACACCGTCCATGCTGGCAGGGAAGGTGTACCTCCCGTTGGACTCACGCTCACCCTCGTGTATTGATTTACCATCTGGCCCGATGATCTTGATGTCAATATCCAAGAACCCGCCCTCAGCAACTTCAAAGGCCAGGCCTACAGAACAGAGAATAATAATACACCATTAGGTTGTAACATGTAACTCTGACACATCTGTTCAGTTACCAAAGGAGAGATAGAGAAATCTGTGAGCTGTATATCCACTCATGAACAAACCTGCAAATAGGAAACAAATATGCCTTAACCCTGAAGTTTAGGATGATAATTGTCGACATCACCAACAAGTGTGGGTGACCGTGTGTGTCAATGATGCATTTTTTAAAGATGTATACCCATTTACATACTTCATTAGGCTCACAAGTAAAAATATGCATGAAAATGTATAAAATGTGGGAACAATCCAGATGAACCTCTTATGTAGAATTACCCAATTATGTCCTGACCAAACGAGTGAAAAAAATATATATACAGGTACCGGTATATATAAAAAATATATAATTATCTCGACTATTAAACATTTCTCAAGGTGGTACCGGATGTTATATACCTGTGGAAGCAAACTAAATACAGGTTAATTGATCACATATGCCCAGGTGTGTCTCACGGGGATTTGCTCTCTCTCGCACACACACACACATACATACTACTCTCTCACTTTCTCTATTACACACACCAATCACTCTTTCTCTCTCTCACTCACTTTCTCCATCACACACACACACACTATTTTCTCTCACTCTCCATCACACACACACATACACACACTCTCTCTCTCTCACTTTCGTCTATCTCTCTCTTTATTTCTCACTCACCTAATTTCGTGCCGGCCGTAACTTTCTCAAAGAAGCATTCCTCGTCATGGGCATCAATGGTGACGAAATAGGCATTAACAGTAGCCAATAGTGATAAAATAAGGAGTATTATAGTGATGATGTGTGTAGGGAGCGTCATTTTGGCTGTTGGGTTGTTGTTGTGATGGTCTGACACGTCTCCCTCAACCAGTGTTGCCACCTCACAGGGATTTTTTGGGTTTGTCTACAAGAAATTTCCCCAGATTTTATTTAGTGTTATTTATTAGCATTTTCCTTCTTTTCTGTTCTTTTTCTCGACTTTGATCTACTTGCTCTTGCTGTTAGTGTTATTTATTAGCATTTTCCTTGTTTTCTTTTCTTTTTCTCGACTTTGATCTACTTGCTCTTGCTGTTAGTGTTATTTAATAGCATTTTCCTTCTTTTCTTTTCTTTTTCTCGACTTTGATCTACTTGCTTTTGCTGTTAGTGTTATTTATTAGCATTTTCCTTCTTTTCTTTTCTTTTTCTCGACTTTGATCTACATCTGCAGAATTTTCCTTTTTAACCCTTTCGCTGCCGCTTTGTTTACGCTTGGTAACTGGCGTGTGCCGAATTATTAATTAAGTTAACCCTTACAGTGCTGCTGTCATCATATGCTGATTGCTACAGGTCACTCCCCAGTGCCTCCATCATAATAATTATGATTATTTCACTTATTATACTTTTTAGTAATAGGGTAAAACTGTCGATTCTAGGGTAATATTTCTCGGAGCTCATGGAATTTTAGAAACCCTGTGAGCCAGGACAGCCGTAATAGAAAGTTTTCCATTTACTCTTGCACAATCTGTATATAATTTCCCCATTGGTACATCTATTTTCCCAAATCTAGGGCAAAATCTTCATACTTGGCAACATTGTTCCCCGGTCTGCTTCCCGGTGGTGGTAGCGTCAATTCTATTAGCATATTCAGCAAAGTCAAAATATTTCTTTAATTTTATATCAGATAATCATGGCGTAATTCAAAACATATCTTATTTTGATTTGTATGTTAAAGGTGTGGTACTTAGTTCAATATATTTGGTAATGTTTATCAATATTATTATATCTTATCCGATACGATGTCGAGTGAGTAGCAAACTTTTCAACGGTGCCACTAAACTCACACAAATTGGCAACACTGTAAAACAAACTCACCCAGCAAGTTGTTTATCATCATCATGGCGGCAGCGGTACAGTCAAGTCCATCAGTTAATAAGGCTTCTCATTTAGATGCCTTAAAACCCAGCTGGCTAAGCAATGAAGTACTAACAGGTGTAAGTATTATACACATTTTAAAGTACTAACGGGTGTAAGTAGTGTACACATATTCCTACAAATAAACTTTAATTTGTGTGTGTTTTCCTTCACGGGCTTAAAATTTGAGGATATTTTTTATGATAGTACCGTTTATTTATTTATTTAAGATGTTTGAAGTGTTAAATATTCTATTAAATAATATTCCTAACATTATTTGGTAACATATATATATAATTCCATTTTGGATTTTGCCTCGTTTTGATATCTTGATTATTTTTTACATTTCTCTGGCCCGTATTCAAAAACATCCGTGGTGAATACGATGGTGTGGTACCGGTACTATACGACGGCTCTGTTGTTTATCTACGGAGTCATCGTACCGGTACCACATCATCGTATGCACCACAAACGTTCTTGAATATGGCCTCAAGTTGGACGCATCAAAATTTGTGACATTCCAATCACAAATTCCTGGTGTTTTATGCATAGGGTCATATTCAAGAACGTGTGTGGTGCATACGATGATGTGGTACGATGGTTCTATGCACAAACAACAGAGCCGTCGTACTGGTACCACACCATCGAATATATATACACCTCGGATGTACTATTGTTTTTCAACCTCTCATTTTGTTATAGTCCATCATTCTCTGTTTTTATCTGTTGAAATAAGTGACGGTAAATTTTGACCATGTTTGACCCGTCCCCCCCTCAGGAGATTGGTTTAAATGCAAGACAAATAAATAGCATATAAATAGCAAATAAATAGCATAGTTAATTTTTATATTTTCTAACATCAGTCTGATTTGACCTAACTGAAGCAAGATTGGTGGAGGAATCAGACATGGTCAAAATGCTGTGTCACTCTTATAATTCAACAAAGGTTGCGGAATATTGTTTTCCATTTCTGTGGCTCAACTTATTATTTTCTGAGATAATTTAGCTTTTTGTACATATTTTTAGAACAGTACAGTGCTTGTAATTTGTTGCCTTATATAGCCTATGTGGTGAATTTTTATTTTTTTTATGCTAGATCCTGGAAATTATGTGCAATACAGTATGTGTGAAGCCTTTTGAACTGCAATATGAAGGTCACTGAAATAATAGTACCGTATCTGACATACCAACCTTCCCACAACACCAACACTTGAGTGGATGTTTTCATTTTTAATAGATATCGGACCCCCTGTGTACTGATACTTTTGGAGTCGAGTGTACACATCCGCTGCCTCCAACAATCTTAGGATAACCAGGCATATAAAAAATTGGTATATGTGAGCAGTGTTTTGTCAAAATATGGCTTGTATTTTCCTTATTTCAGCAAGCATATAGAATAAGGAAATCCTGTTTCAAGTTTTGGCTAGACTTGGCTTTTGTTTTTTTAATTTCAGCACATCAGAATATTAAAAAAAATAAAATCCTTCCCATGTCAAAACTAGGCTTGGATTTCCCAATTTTCAGGAAAGATATATCGGTGTATCAAGAACTGGAAAACTTCAGCCAAATTTTGCAAAACTTGGCCTGGTTTATACATTTTTAGCAAGTATAAATATTACAAAATATAATAAGTATAGGCTACACCATTATAAACTCTCTATTTTGCATTCTCTCCACATGTCCAAACCACCTCAATGTAATCTGCTTCATCACCTCAGTCACCTCACATTCATCACCAACTGCCTTCTCACTCAGACCATTCCTTTTATATACATTTTCATTACTTTCTCCATACCATCATGTCAGGTCACATGCTCCTTTCAAGTATTGTAACTCCATCTCCACCACTCCCTTATAGACTTATGCCTTATTCTTTGTCTATGCCTTTGAAGCATTTGTCAGTATCGGTAGGACTACACTATTCCTCAGTTTCCTCTTCACCCCTATATGAGCTACCCTTCATGATTTTCGTGCCTCACACTGTTCTCTCTGTCTCAGATTTCCCCTTTCATGCTACCCTATTTACACTGCTGTAATCCTAAGTATTTAAACTCATTTGCTTCCTCCATCCTCACACCTTCTAAGGGTATCTCAAATTCTATTTATTTTTTATTTTTTTCAGACTTCAATCATGGCTGTGGAGTTTGATGGAGGTGTGGTCGTTGGGGCAGATTCCCGCACCTCAATGGGAAGCTACGTCTCCAACCGTGTGACAGACAAGCTGACCCGAGTTACAGACCGCATATACTGCTGCCGTTCTGGTTCAGCTGCAGACACACAGGCCATCGCTGATATTGTGTCCGCACAGATGGAGCTTCTGGAGTGAGTTGATATACTGTAGTACTATACATGGACAATAAACCAGTGCACTGTTGTTAACTTAATAAAAACAGTTGTAAAAGAGGAAATTATTTGACTGCTGACCAAATATTATTCAGAGTTTGTAAAATTGTGCATAGGGTAAGGGAAAGTCTGTGAAACCAATAGCCACAGCGGTCTGAAATAGCTATACCAGACAATAGAAGGTGTGAAAGAAATGTTTGTGAGTCTTTTTAACTGCTTTTGATAATTTCTTATTATACATATCATTACACAGGATAAATAACTTGTATGTGTATGTAATGTAATGATTTAACTAAACTTTATACAGTAGTTTTGTTTGTTTTGTGTCGACAGAGTAACAATGGGTGAACCTCCACGTGTTCGTGTGGCTGCCAACACCTTCAAGGAGATCTGTTATAACTACAGAGATTCACTTATGGCTGGCATTATTGTTGCTGGTTGGGACAAAGGCATTGGAGGCCAGGTACTGTACTCATTAGGCACTTTTTTAGTTGACCCATAGATACCTTTACAATAATGAGCCCTGAATACAGTGATGGTTTTCCATGTTGTGTAAATATGAGGAAATTTATTACTATAAGGTTATTTTATGGCAGACTGTATGTTGTGTTCATCAACAAGACTTTGACCGTAAAATTAGTTACCCTTGTATAGAGGACAAGAAAAATTTCAGAAAGCAAATGGGCGGCTGAAGCTGAGAAAGTCCCTGGATATGAATGGGATTTTTTAATTCCCGGAGTCACTAACTGAAGGGATTTTAATATGAGAGTTGGGGAGACTTGGTGTTGCAATTGAGCGAGAGACAGAGAGGCGAGATCAACAGTGTTACCAGCTCAAATCAAGTCTCACAGTCAGAAGAGGGGTGTGATATTATTGTCCACAATAGTACATCTTGTTTTCCCTTTCGACATTCACATTATATTCTTACAGTATTTATTATGACTTGGATTCTTGCATTCTGAGCTATAATGATCTTCCTGTATTATATGTTGGGTTCATAGTGTTTGTTTATTTACTACAAATCTTTTCTTTCTCTTTGGTACTTGAGGTTGCCCTACATTTAGAAAAGTCTTGTAGTATTTTAGCCTCAACTCATTATTTACACAGTCTCCTTATCTCTTAATACATGTACAGCCGGCAGAGTAAATTTGTGTCCATTCCATGTCTAATAATGCTAATGTGACCAGATAGTTGCATTCTGAACCAGTTTTTATCCCAACAACATGCGTAATTTATCATATGAGAACTATATCTGTCATCTCTGCATTAAAATTGTATTACAACATCACTATAGATAATACATACAGTACGTAATTTATCATATGAGAGCTATATCTGTCATCTCTGCATTAAATTTGTATTACAACATCACTATAGATAATACATAAACAGGTGGAAATGAAGCCAACTTATACTAGCGACTGTACTTGCTGAATCTGCCTCTTTTCCCTAACAGGTGTACACTATTCCCTTGGGAGGCATGATTGTCAGACAGCCAGTGGCCATTGGGGGTTCTGGCAGCACATATGTTTGGGGCCACATTGATGCCACATACAAGCCCAACATGAATAAGCAGGAGACGGTTGATTTTGTGAAAAATAGTGAGTATTGTGTGTTTAAATTTCGTACAGTTAGTGATATATATATGTTTTATATGTGTAGACGTGAGCTGCTGCTGTAAGTAGTAACTGTTTGTTTAGTAATCTATATTATCAAAACTGAGAACTGTTTTGGTTCACCTTAACTTTTCTTTAGTTATGCAGGATACAAAAAAGAAGTTGGTATAAGTAAATGTTTGTTTTCTTATCTAATTATCTAATTGTACTTATACTGGATTGCATCTTCACACATTTTAATCTATTATTGTTCCTTGCACACACAACTCCAGAGTTTGTCACTTTTTTGTAAGCTTAAGATGTTATATATTTCAAGACAGTGTAGGGATGAAGTGATCCCATTGCCCACTTTTTCTGTATGGTGTAGTCAGCTTCATATCCCTTTTAAGGACCCTGTTATGTAGTCTGGAAGTTGGAGAAAAATGAGTCCTCCAAATATTGCCACGAAACACCACCTATAAGGAAGGAGCTTGTTTCGTGGCATGGTCAGGAGGAATCAGAAGTCTCCAATTTTATACACAATCACAGGGTCCTTAATAGAGAGTTGAGTGTAGGTTAGGGATTCCACTCTGTTTCCCCTCACTATATGTCTACAAGAGCTTTGGTGCTGGACCCTGTGTCTGTTGGGGTTCTGTAAATTCATGTATGACTGTAGTGTAGTATGTAAGGAATAGGAATGTGAGAAACATGAAAAGAAATTAATTAGATGGATGGGAGAGCAAGAAGGTGTGGATCTGCTGATGAAAGAGGAGTGGAGAGATTGTGAGAGTTGAGAACATGTGTGTCACTCAATCTCTCAAGGCATTACTGTGTGTATGTGCAGTTTAAGTTTACAAAATTAGGAGTTGTGGTGATTGTGTTTTCACCTTGTGATTATACAAGTGAGTGACAGAGAGCTTCTGGAGTAAGTTAAATTGGGTGATATGAAGCTGAATTAAGTCTATTCTTGAATATGTGCAGGCCTACAGGATAATATGTTTCAACTTGTCTAATTAGATGTCCAAAAAATATATATTGATAGAGGTACACCTTTACTTGTAATTATTGTTAGTATATATGGCCTCAGCTGGACCCCTTGCCTGTTGGGTGTCCTGCAGTTGTAAGATACATACATCTGTACATGATATATACTCACATTACAGCTTTGCAGTTATAAGATACATACATCTGTACATGATATATACCCACATTACAGCTTTGCAGTTATAACATACATACATCTGTACATGATATATACCCACATTACAGCTTTGACCCTGGCTTTGACAAGAGATGGCAGCAGTGGTGGTGTGGTACGAGTGGCTGTTATCACCAAGGATGGGGTGGAACGACAGACCTTCCTCCACAATGAACTCCCACAGTTCTATCAGGGCTAACAAACCTATTCACTGGTGTGGGCAATTTCTAAGTACAGTGTAGTGGTCAACTTTCAATAGGTTACTCAGCTAACGTAATGATTATGCATCCAATATGGTTTTTTTCATGTTTTAAAATTACTCATGCCATGCCATTGAAACCAGCATGTTGTAAACTATGCCATCTGAAATACCGAGTACTTGCTTCATGTTTGTTCTGCTCATCAGTTGGAAATTGTGTTGTGTTGTAATGCAGTGTTGGGTAAAGTAAATATGTTAATTATTCTTCAGAAGCATAAGAAACGAGCTAAAAGTTTCCTCTCGATAAAGTTATAAGCATTTGTGTGTCTGGACAATAATATTTAACACTAGTGCAATGCAGAAGTCATATTGTCACATCAACCTCACATAGAAGTGGGAAAAGATGTTAAGGGAAAGAAGAATAAAAATTGTAATAAGGAAGTATATGATTACGCCCATGAGGATTTATTATGGGACTTTGGTACTGGCATAAAAAAATCTTGATCAAGTTTATATTAGTTTTGTGAATTTGGAATTTCATAAAAATCTACATGAATTGGTATTTTCTCATGCCTAAGCCTCTTTAATTAATAATATTACAAGATATGGTTACATTAATAAGCATTGCCATGTTATATAAAGATTGAAGTATTAACATTAGGAGTACCGGTAGTAACAACCCTTTTATTCACTTGATTGACATATGAAGGTTTTACATGTCAGGAATGTTATGTTCTCGGGGTGTGGTGAAAGTCATCATAGAAAACTTCACTGCTGGTAGTAAGTATGTTTGATGACTCCATTACTCCTTTGTCATCTCCTTTTCTCATCGTCATTTCTAAACCGTACTTACCATCTGTTTAGGAGTATTATAATTATGTTTGTATCATTACTTCAATATTATGTTGTTCTTTACTTACGTCCCTGTAGGGGGGTATTGCCTATATTAATTAATGTGGGCAATACTTACAGGGTTTTGGCGCCCCTTCGGCCCCAGCCATTAGCTTTCATTTCTTCAACTGTCCCTCTTTTCTTTTCATTTCCTTACTGCTTGCTGTCACACCTCTCTATCACCTTTTTCTGGCGCTATAGGACCTCCATGTTGCCAAGCCTAATATCCATCAATCCATCAAATCCTCACTTACTTCCCTTCCACTTGTCCTTTATGGTTCCCTCTCCAGTGTCCTTCTGTTGGACAATTATTGGGTTGCTGTATGATTCCTGTCTGATTTGAAGGGTATCTGCTCTACAAAGGATATGTCTTCTCCAATGCTTGTCTCATGTGACCTGGGGAGCTGATTGCCAGACCATACTAAATCTCTCTAGTACTCTGGTTTTGTCTCTGCTGGATTACGATTGCCCTGTTTGTTAATTTATTTACTTTCGTACAATTCTCCCAGGACTGTATGCCATTCACCACTCCAGTTGTGAGCCTCTAGGAAGAGGTTGTGCCTTTTTGTAACATGAGTGAGCTACATGGTCTGTATACCCTACTCACAAGAATTCAGTTTTATTTAATGTAAATTGTCACATCCAGGGAACGTTTTAACTTGAAGAACAGGTCAAAGTAAGTACAGTATTGCACTAAATTCTGCAAGGTGTCAAGAAAGTCACTCTGTTCTTATGAAGTTCGGTTTATTGACAACTTCCCAGGATACACAACTAACTTTATCAGATCTCTAGTGTAATTGGGTGCAACAACAGTACAATATTCTTGAACCTGACAACCACATGCTGCCCTAGCTTTTTCTAAAGTATTATTTAAACCAGATCTTTCCCAAAGTGAGTTAAGTATAAAACCAAGATGCCAGTAAACTATAAGAGCACCGATGATTCCTCTAATCTTCACCACAAACACTCCATTTGTACTGAAGGGCTTATTTGGTGAGGTATGTATTAGAGGAATCAATAACCTTCTATTAAGGACCCTGTGATCGTGTATAAAATTGGAGACTTCTGATTCCCCCTGACCATGCCACGAAACAAGCTCCTTCCCTATAGGTGGTGTTTCGTGGCAATATTTGAAGGACTATTTTCTCTCCAACTTATAGACTACATCACAGGGTCCTTAACCAAAAGCATCTGACCTCTTACTGCAGCTCCAATTAATCATGTCTAAACCCATTCAGCAGTACAGTACATAAATTTATATTATACATTTTTTATAAGACCATATTTAAGGATACAATCTGACAACCAGTAAATAGTCATGCACTAAAAGAAAGTTAAAAAAAAAAAAAAATATACCATTTGATATATTAACTTTTCGAGATGTCCAGTCAGTTAAAAAAAACCAAAGATTACCATTTGATATATTAACTTTTCGAGATGTCCAGTCAGTTAAAAAAAACCAAAGATTACCATTTGATATATTAACTTTTCGAGATGTCCAGTCAGTTAAAAAAAACCAAAGATTACCATTTGATATATTAACTTTTCGAGATGTCCAGTCAGTTAAAAAAAACCAAAGATTACCATTTGATATATTAACTTTTCGAGATGTCCAGTCAGTTAAAAAAAACCAAAGATTACCGTTTGATGTATTAACTTTTCGAGATGTCCAGTTTCATAAAGGAACATAATTATTATAATGATAACTAGCACTAAACCCAGAGGAATCTTTTGAACACGAGGGCAAGTATTGGAGTGATGAAAGAAGTAGAAGGAAAAGGGAGAGTTAAAATATAAACTAGCTTAGAGTATTTACCCAATTTGTATATGGAGAGTGAAAGAGTGTGGCTGGAGATGTGAGGGAATGGAGGGGAGTGTGTGTGATGTGAGAGGGAATGGAGGGGGAGGGAATGGGGAATGGAGGGGAGTTTGTGATGTGGGAGGGAATGGAGGGGAGGTGTAATATGGACAGGAATGGATGAGAAATATAAAGGAAGAGGGAGGGGTATGCATAGCTGGTATCTGTGAGGGTGTGGAATGGAGTGGATAGACATGGATGACTGAAAAGATTTGGTTAGTGAAGCATGTGTATGGGTGTGTACATATGCAACAGTGGATAAAAAGAGCATAAAAGGATGAGGAAGATTGAGAGTGGGAGGAGGATTGTACTGATGGGTGAAGATTACTGAAGGATGTGATGGATGCTAAAGTGGTGAGAGGAATGGTTCAATCTCTGACCATTTTGCAGTCTTGGTAAAGATTAAGGTCAGAGTTAAGTGGGAGTACAGTAGCAGGAATGACAGGGTAAGAAACAAATGACTGAGTATAGGAAGGAATACAAAAGGAGGTTGGGTGAGTGAGTGAGGTGTTGGAGGTTGCAAGGCTGAGGAAATGGGAAGGGAGTGAATGATGTGTATGAAATCTTTAAAATACTAGTGGTTTGGACAACAGCAGAGGTGGAAGAAGGGAGTGTGTGATGGGCAGAAGTGAAAGAGAATACCATGTAAGAGGGAAGTGAAGATGATGGTGAGTGGGAGTAAAACTAGAGTGGATGAAGAGTTTGGTTGGAAACTGAACCAAGTTTAGGGAGAACAAACTATTCTGGAAAGAGGTAAGAAAAGAAAGAGAAGTCTGGCAGTGTGAGAATGGAGAGGAAGAAGTCACTGAGTGGAAGTGAGGCTGTGAAAGAAGTGGATAAGACATTTTGATCATTTGATAAAGGGACAGGAGGGAGGCATAGTTTGATCCATAAAAAGACTACAGTATATACTCTATAGGGGAGTATTGTCTATAAGGTGGTAGGCAATACTGTAGTTGAAGGGTTTTGATCCTAGCCATTTCCTTCTCTTTCCTTCCTCCACACTTCCAGTTCTCCCTTGTGACTACAATATCCTTCTAACCAACAATAGTATTCTTTTTATATGTTTTCCATTATCATGGAGTGTAGTATTTTACAGACAAGGGAGATGGTAATAACTTAACAGCAAACAATACAAATTTGAACAATTATATCATTTCACACGTGGGTTGAATACTTTTGACATTATTTCATAATTAATTCAAACTATAAACCTTGTGACTTTACATACCATGACCTGCCTATTATATTACTTCCTAGTTAATCCCAGTGGGTGCCATAATATCCAAAGGAATCCGTATCTACCTCTGACTACATGTAAACAGTACAAAATATATTCATATATGAATAATCCCTTCTAGACACAAGTAATTCACTGCTAGGCTTTCAACCATCTTTTTTGTTATGCCCTAACATTTTCTATAACCTCTCTCCTTCCCCTACATCTTATGCATTTTCTTTGCAACAATAATTCACATAACCAACACTTGACAGCTTCCAACCTGATGTTTTACATTCTTATAATAACCCACAAAGATTCAGAGTGGAGTGTGTGTGTTGTATGAGCAATGAAGTTGATTGTTTATAGTCCCCCATCATCAATACTACAGATTACAGCAAATAATTAAACTCCATAAAATAGGGTAACTCACATTCACTTCCTCTTTTCAAGCACACACAATTTTCAGTTTTCCTCTACATTCATGATTTAAGTTCCTTCACTTAGTTTTGCATTAAGTCAAACCTGGATTGCCAACCCAAATAATTATACACTCTTCATGTATCTCTTCCACTCTGTCCTATCATCAACAAGTTTTTTTTGCTTCTTACAACAACTCCCTATACGGTACCATTTTTTCTATTAAATATCACTCATACACTTATTTGCCACTCTCAATTTGTCAATTTTTCCACATACAGTACCAATACCATTTGAGAACATTTCCCTCCACTCTTTGATCAAGTAATGTTCTCACACTATGCCTTTCACAGAGTTCAGTATTTTTTACCATTTTAATTCTTTGACTTCAACACAACCATCTCTATTGCTGTTACCGTCAATTTAACATATTCATGCCACTCCAATGTGCTATTAAGTATTAACATTTCCTTCAAGCAATTACAGCCAGTTTTCATACCACTCACTATTTTACTCCCTTGGGATATGCTATATTCTACTTTCTCTCCACATTTCCCTTACTTATCCAATAATATCCCAAAGTACAGTACTCAAAATTATTTGACCACCTCAAGATTCTTGCCATTTACTTGTACAGTTTCCAAAAATGGTATTGCGACAACTATTGATACAACGTTAAATATATTAATGTCCATAGTTGTTTGTAGGGATTATAAGTATGTATTACAGAAGGATATGTATATTTCATTCTGTTATACATGCTTATAGTCCCTACAAATAGTTATGGATATTATTATGGCTATAGTTCGATCAAGATTTGTTGCAATACCTTTTTTGGCAACTGTACATTACACATTGAATCACCCTTACTATCATCATCCTGCTCTTAACCATATTCAAGTTTATACAGTGGCAAATACAGACCTCTGCAAAACATAATACTAAATATTCTAAATCTCCCTCACTAATAGCCAATGGATCTGCATGCATTTAAGTTTGACAGACCAATTTTCTCCACTCTGATACATTTCCAATAACCTTGTCTTCACTTTTCCATCACTGAATCCATGTACAGTAAACATTGAACAACCGTGGGGACATAACACATCCTTTGTCTCACTCCAACAGTAAACTGACCAAAAATTAATCTCCTCAAATTCCAAATTGTTCTGGTGGGGAACGAACCCTGGACTAGCACACTGATAGGCCACCATGCTACACATTAGTTACAGAAGTACTCCTTTAGCCAAGACTTATAACCCCAAGTTACTACAACACAGATTGGGAACCAATTACTAACTTCTCTATCAATTCTCACATAGGCCACATTACAATTATTATAAAAGTTCTTTACCACATTCAGCAGCATTTCCTCTCCACCCTATTAAAAGTTTTCTGTACATCCACAAAGTCTAGAGACTGTTTCCTATCTTCCTCCCAAATAAATGATATAATACTGCTAATGGTAACAAGATGCCTTGTAAGGTTCTAACAGCTGTCTCTGGTTCAACAAAACCATTCTCCTATTACTACTTACTTTCAGGTTGTTACAAAAAAATAATTATTGAAGACTCAATGGTATACAAAATGGTATGAATTATCCACTACCTAACCACAGGACAATGGATCTACACTGATACAAGTCACCTTGAAACAGTCACTACATATGAACATCTGGCTCCAGTTTAATTCCAGTAAGTAAATTTACTTGTAGTACCAGCAGGCAACCAACGCCATTTGGAAATAAATCACATTAATCTTTGAAAGTGTAGTGTACAGTATACACAAAACAGGTATAAACTGAAGAATGAAGTAAGACATTAACAAGGTGTACAATGATGTGGGACAAGACTTATGGATTGTAGTGCTTCTTTAGATGCATGCCAATCTCTTTCCACTCTTTATGGCCGTGTTCACATATCAGGCAGTGCCCAGTGGGTACAGTACTGCCCAATGAGTTATTTCTCCAGCAGGCTCCACACTAATTGTTCCCACCACCACCTACCTACCAGTCCGGTGTATTGGTTTTGGTATCAATGTTTTTCTGCTGGGTCCAACCTGATGGTCATGTTGACAGTACCTCAATCTGTCTCCTCTCATGGAACAGTGTCATTCTGGCCAACTTCACCCTTTTCATAATATAAAACTGGGCAATGGAAAATTTTAGATTGATGCATTTCTGGTAAAGAGAGACATACAGTACTGTATAAGAGAAACTAGCACCAGGCCCTATAGCATAAACATAAAAGGAAATGCCCAAAGATATAAAGTACTGTACTGTATTATATAGATCAGGTGGAAGTGGTGAGAAATAGACAAAAATATATGAAAATAAGCAAGGAAATACAAAATACAAATAGAAAGTGAGCTGAAAATAAATGGATAATTTATCTAAGTTTTAAAAACCAGTTGCACTACACATGTTTGGTAGGTGAGTGGTAGGCATGACTGTGGAACCATTCCATCTGGTAACATTGCTACAAAAGTGAGAGAAATAAGTTCAGCAGGCAATACCTGTTGGGCTCAGTCCAATCATGTGGACAACCAAGGAAACAGTGAGCTGATAAGAGGTTCGTCTGTTTGTTGTTTTGTGTCATCCCAGTACAAAATGCCCTTTACTAGTTATGACAGACTAACATTGCCTACCAACCAGTAAGCTGTCTAAGCAGGACAAAGCAGATACAGTATACCAAAATAACAACTGGGGGCATAGAGCTAAATGGTCCCAGTGCAAGGTGTGGTGATAAACAGAATCTTGATGCTGTATAACAGGTGAGGTAGATGTGTACACCTCACAACCAGGGTCAATTATGGACAAAACTAGGGTCTCCACGGAAGTACAGAAAAGTCATGTGGGTCATAATACATTACTGTTTGTAACAGCTGGAATACAGGAATCTTGGGTAAATCAACATGCAGGGACCTGTCAAACAGTCAAAAAAAGAGGCAGAAAACTATAAATATAAAATTCCAGAATTTCTCTAGATAAAAATAAAATATTAATTAATTAATTAAACACTGCTATAACCACTTGGCAGATGAAGGTTGTTGAAAGTATTAAATAATTTGGGAATCCAACTTGCTTCATCCTTAAGGAAACCATTTAAAAAGGCAAAAGCTGTGCAATTCTTCCCAATGCCACAAACTGTAAGGCACATATTAACCCTACTGTACACTCAAGTCACTTAGACAGTAACTGGCAGGCAAAAACTACATCTACCTGGTTAAATATGTGGAAGGAGATGGACCTTCCTTCACTCATTCAGAAAACAGCTTGTGAACCATGTATGGATGTAATGTAAATGGAAAACCAAATAGTCAGACCCATCAGGGATAACTATGACAGCATGAGATAGTAGACAGCATCAGGGTTTTCACAAGTGGTGCCACAAACACACACACTCTCCACAATCTTCCAACAGGTGATGGAGGCATTAAATGACATGAGTTGGGAGAAAAACCCCACTAACAAGGTCTGTTCTGAGCAGGGTTATAAAAATGTGGAACACTTAACAATTCCTTATAACCCACGGGCAGGTGCTATGTTATCTTCTCTGTTTACCACAAAGGAGGAGTTAGAGAAAAGGGACAGCAAGTAGACAGCAAGCTCAAAGGAAACAGATGGAAAGGATGTGTCTCCTCTCTGGTCACACACAGACACCTGCAAAGTAAACACAACAGCAACAACACACAAGGCATTATACAAACAAAGTAATATGGGACAGCAGACACAAAAATGTAAACCAACACATATATAGAATAATAAAAAATAACTCCTGAGAGATTGCGGCACCAAATATTCTGAAAACATTCCGATTCAATTCCAAATTTTTGCAAATGGTTCCAAACTTTTCCCGAACACCCAGAATCATGATTAAAGAATGTAAACCTTCGGGATGATTTCGGCCTCAAGTTTGGCTATGTGAGGAAGCTTAAAGAGTTGATAGAAAGTTGACAGGTCTCATGAAGGACAAGAGACAAGGCACTAGATTGCTCAGCCTTTGTTAAGAGGGAAAGCAATAATAATGACCACATCCTTCCCTGGTGTCAGCTCTGTACTTGTTGGTAAGGGAATGGGACCCTTACAATAATTATGCATTATAAATCTTCATAATAAAATCATTGTCAATGTGTTATGCTTTTCCAAATATTTAGGAAGTTATTCTAATGAACATCACAAACATCACATAGGACGATGTATTAAACTTCACTATAATCTTGATTCATACAAGAAGTTGTTCAACAAAAACCTGAAAAGTTATGCAAAGTTCACAAAGTAAATATATAATGTCCATTCTTATAGTGTGTCAAATAATGTTGAGGCCAGAACATTTACTGCTACTGCTGCTGAATGGGTTATTGTCATATAAGTAAACTAGAAGGAATGGTCCTCAGTAAACACAAGACTGAGGTTTGACTCTACAGTTCCCTGAGTAAGACCTTTAGTTGTTCACATTGCTGTAACATATTACTATCAACCTATATTAATTTTACACTTATTTATAGTCCTTACTGTATGAGGAAAGACCATAGACATGTATACTTTGGGGCAAACTAACAGATACTAAACAGAACTGGATACAAATTGTTCTATACCCAACGTGCAGAACATAGATATACAGTCACCTCCAGGAGTCTTGTTAGCCATCCATCCATCCATGCCTTCCATCTCCTACATTACTCTTCTAAACCATAAGCTCATAGTTTCCATATTATGCTGTATCCCCTGTACATCTCTGAACTGTAGGGTAATATCTCAATTTATGGCATTAAAATATCAGCTACATGAGTATTGCATCACTGCCTGGACATGCATGGGAGAGGCATTACAAGGAGTCACAAGACACACATAGAAGACTGTCATCTCTTAACTATAAAAAGTCTATGATACAAATGCATGTAGAAATGTGGGCAAATTTTCTTGGAAAAACTATTTCACTTCATGTGTTTTTTTTATTTTGTTTTTTTTCCCAATTGTATAAATAAATGTGACACTACTAAACTGCTCGTTTGTTCAATGTTAATGGTGAATGGAAAGACATTTCAAACTCTTCCAAAAATATCTTTGGCTGAGTTTGAAAAAGACCCATGTCTGAGAGAGCCAGAGTCTATCAATTCTTCTTCCTCATGAATAGGACCAACTAAATTGAATATAGCGTAATGGGCAGCCTCCAATTTCCAAATACATTTGCCCCTTTATTAAACCATTAATTAAGTTTTCAGTGAGTCCTACAGATTGTTACTTCATCAAACATTTGTGTTACAGTACCACATTGTACCACCAGGCAAATAACAACATGATTTTGTCCTCAAGCTGTTACTAAGCTATTGACAACGGCTGTCCTGACACTCATCTGGAGATCTATTAGTTTAAGTTGATGAGACTAATTATTAATCAGCCAGTCAGCCACCTCAAGTCACACTGTCAGTCATACTTCATTAGTTTCACCAGTTGCTGAGCAGATAAAAACAAGTGCAAATAAATAACAATATTAAAAATAAACCGGCTTTAGAAATATGTAGAGATGCTGCTGCTCAAAACTTATGTAAATAAAACATGCTACAAAATTAATACTGAAGTGACTATAAAAAATTGATAAAGACCTTTCAGAATTAACATAAAATAATTTGATACATCCTGCTCCTGGGTTAATATTCACTTAAGATCCTAGGGTACTTCTTAATCTATGTAATAAATTAATAAATTCCCTTTGGTTTGTTAGTTACAATGGGTTTCCATTTATGACTATGCATAAAATCACTATGACACAACCACAATGGGTTTATTATCATTATTGCGTATGGGAGGTTCACTCACTTCCATCTTAATTGTCAGTCCTGTTCTGAAATTAACTTTATATGTTTCTTAAGACTTTTATGAGTAGCTGTCATGGTCAGTTTGTAATGTAAACTGACCATTAAACCTTTCCTAACATATCATGGAACTGACCCTAGAAGAACCCACAAAAATCAATATTATTACTGTTATTATATAATTATACAGTATTATATAATTTTTTAAGGAAGGAAAGACTGAGTGGTGAGCTAATGTCACCCTTACCTCCCAACATCATATAGCCTATAATGTGAATACTGGATACCTGGAGATAGCCTAGTACCGGTATTGTATCTCAAATATAATGGTTTTATTCTCAAAGATCAAAACAATACACTAAGAAAACCCAGGTCTGATTCCCCACTAGAGTAATATCTTTAGCTGATAAGGCCCACAAGGCATGATAGTTTGATAGTTTTATATATATATACAAAATGTGTGTTCACCTGATAATATATATATAAATTAACCCATAAAAGAATTACCAGTCTTTGTATAAATATAATAAAAAAATATCCATCCTAAAAACTTCCCATGGACTAAATCTACAACTCCTACTTTCTTCAATTTAGGTAACATTACCGAAGAATTTACATCCACATGGTAAACAAGTGCTTCTTCATGGTACAAAATTGCACGGTACTGTACATTACTCACCATTGCAAGTACTGTATGTATGTCTGCAATTGTGGAAACGTGAGTCTGTTTGTGGATTTACATGTGAAATATTTTAGTACTGTATGTCTGCAATTGTGGAAACGTGAGTGTGTTTGTGGATTTACATGTGGAATATTTTACAGAGAAAATCCGACTGAAACCATAATGACAGTCGGAAAAAAAGTTGAGAAAGTAAGATGCTTTTGAAATTTGTAGTAAAGGATAGATTTCAATTCTATATACACACAAGAGTTCAAAACACTGGGGGGGTAATGGGTGGGTTGGGTACAGCTACAGAATAGGTTTGGATTACAGCAAACTTTAGATGGGAAGTAACTGTACCTGTATTGTATTAGAGAACATAGATAGAGAAGTATTGCTAAGCCTGGAATCAGCACAGAGGCAGTTTTTTACGACAACAGGGACAATTTCATTAGGACTGTAGTGTAATAGTCTTTGTATTAGATAGAGAATATGTCATTATGTCTTCTGTAATATACAATAACATGCAACACAATAAGTTTTACCTGAAAAAGTGCTCACCAATAATAATCCAACACTGCCTTATTCTACTTTCTTCACTACATGGTCCAAAACTTTCTAACTAGGGTATGCATCACATACTAGTTTTCCTAATTCTTATCTTAGGATATTTTTTAATTCCATAAAAAAATGATCCTTTTGCTGTACACTTCACATGTAAAAAACTTGTGTTTTAAAACCACAAGAATAAGTTTTCTTTTTAGAAAATTGTTGTTGAATTCTTTTCTGCTTCAGTGACTACAAATTCAAAATAAAGTCAATCACTACTTTGATAAATGCCTATCTGAATTTTTTTTTAATTCTTCTGGATTACTGTTAATCGTTCACAGAAACTGCCCTTAAAGGGATGGCCAAGGTAGGAAAGTTAGGAATTGGGTTTAATTTTGCACTGGAACTCAAAACTACTGTATATATACAGTCACAATTTACACAGCTGCTAAGCTTGAATTAAATAGGCTTGGGTGGCTGACTGTGATGTGATAAATTTCTTGTACATACCATAACTTATTTCAAGGGCTAATGGAATTGTAATCTTTACAATACTGCTAAAAAAAATTATAAATTGACTACATACATCAACATGCTCTTTAAATGGCATTTATGATGTCATTAAAGGTAATGACTTTATGGATAAATACAATAAATTATGTTCTTTAAAAAGCTAACATTTTTACACATATATAAGTACACCTAAAACATTTTCCTACTTCTTAATATTATGAAGGCTTTTATCTCTTCTTTTTTGGTGATTTTTTCCCCTTACGTTGAGAAGGAGAAGTGTTATGTTGTGTGGCAGTGGTGTTGATGGGTTCCTGTTTAGGTTCCAGTTTGGGTTCCAGTTTGGGGATGGACCGAACATTACTGAGCTTCACACTGGCAAACACCACTTCAGCATCATCCAGCTCATGCAAGTACCCCTTCAAGAAGTCACGATATTTGCGAAGGGCCGAGTAAAATGGAACCTTGTCCAGGGCTCGTGGCAGCTGAGCACAACGAGCTGATGATGACGGCATCACCCAGATATTCTGTAAGGAAGAATTACCATCACCATAATGGATAAGATGGCATATACAGAGATGATGGCATAGTACAGATGGGTGAACAGGGTGAAAGAGTACAGGAGGGGAAGGGAAAGGAGTGTTGGAATATGGAGAAATGGAAACTTTTCACCTGTAGCCAACCTTCTGAGGGAAATCACTGGATGGAGTGAGGTATAAGAGTTATAGATATATAGATTGATATATACCATAAGCAGGTAGATAGACAACACAGAGAAAAGGGTACTACAGACTGATGGTTTACAATCTCGCCCAATATATAATAACTAAAGTAACTACAATTGCAGCACAAATAGTTGTACTGTTTCTATGGACTTACAGTATTAGTTCCTTCAATCTTCTCAGGCTGCCTCCCAAAATAGAACTCCTTCTTCCCAGAGTATATTTCATAGATTCCCTTGCCATTGAACACAGCAATGAGGGGGTTGTACTTTTTTAACTTGTCAAGAAGAACTTTACCACCTGTAAAAGCAAGATAGAGTTAATCCTTCAATCAAATTGCTATATCAATGCAGTTAAATATGTTATATCAGCCATTGTCAACTGTGTTTACATGTACTAATTTCTGTTCAGGGGTTACTCCTTCCTTCCCTCCTCAACCCTGGACACAGGGTTTGAGAATAACTACAAATCTAAACAAAACACATATGACATGAGAAGTGAGAATCAGAGAAAATAATGAAGAAAATGGGTGATCTCGTTGTTGTTGTCGTTGTTGAAGTTCCTCAAGCTGTCTGGCCGAGCATCCCCGTTGGTGAATCTTGTAATAAATAGTAACTAACATTGATGAGATAGACTCACCTTGCTTGATCTCTGTGCGTGTGAGGTCTGCTGAACCCCTTGTGGTGCGCTCCACTATGTTAGTGAAGCCAATCCCATATTCCAGCAACCGGAAATCATCATCGGCAGTGAAAGGCTCCGGGATTAAACCAGACAGGTACATACACCTCCCTATTAAATATTATGGTATTAAAACAACACAACGTTATGTACAGCCACAATCAAATACCTACTTACCTACTGACATTTCCTTCTACCTCCCTATTAAATACTTACCTACTGACATTTCCTTCTACCTCCCTATTAAATACCTACCTACTGACATTTCCTTCTACCTCCCTATTAAATACCTACCTACTGACATTTCCTTCTACCTCCCTACTGACATTTCCTTCTACCTCCCTATTAAATATCTACCTACTGACATTTCCTTCTACCTCCCTATTAAATATCTACCTACTGACATTTCCTTCTACCTCCCTATTAAATATCTACCTACTGACATTTCCTTCTACCTCCCTATTAAATATCTACCTACTGACATTTCCTTCTACCTCCCTATTAAATACCTACCTACTGACATTTCCTTCTACCTCCCTATTAAATATCTACCTACTTACATTTTCTTCTACCTCCCTATTAAATACCTACCTACTGACATTTCCTTCTACCTCCCTATTAAATATCTACCTACTGACATTTCCTTCTACCTCCCTATTAAATATCTACCTACTTACATTTTCTTCTACCTCCCTATTAAATACCTACCTACTGACATTTCCTTCCATCGTAGTAAATATTTTGGTAATAAAGAACAACATGTGTATTATTTTGCAGCACCTCATAATAATAATAATAATAATAATAATAATAATAATAATAATAATAATAATATCCACCTACACTTTCCTTCCATCGTAGTAAATATTTTGGTAATAAAGAACAACAAGTGTATTATTTTGCAGCACCTCATAATAATAATGGAGTGGGTTGAGTTGCCATAAGGTAATAATTGTTGCATGAAAATATAGTGTTTTGAAAGTTAATATGATACTGATTTATTTGCATGATGGAAGGAAAGTGTCAATGGTTATATTATGATCATGGCTGTACATACTGTAGTAAAATGTATCTATAACACATATTCTAAACAATCATAATTAGCTAATACAATTAATTTACTCAAATGAACAAAAATATTTATGATCCAAAGACTGAAGGAGATAATAATGATGTCAGAAAAATGAAGGTCTACTGATTCCTCTAAATTACAATACAATATATAACAGATCCTTCACTATACTCTGTTCAAAATTTGTGTTCCATTTTCCTCTATCTATCTGTCTCTATTTCTATCTATATCTTTATATCTGTATCTATTTCTATCTATCTTTATCTGTCTCTATTTCTATCTATCTATCTCTTATCTGTCTATCTATCTATCTATCTCTATCTGTCTCTATTTCTATCTATCTCTTATCTGTCTATCTATCTATCTATCTATTTCTATCTATCTAAGCATAAGAGGCCAGTGGAACACAAGTTTTGAACAGACTATAGTATACTAAGGTACTGTAATCTGTCTTGTGGCAATATTTGTTGAAATCTGTAGTTCTTTAATTAATTTGCCCTAAATACTGGGATATACTCTGGGATACACCCTACAGCACATCATTTGAGAACTTTTTAAGGACCCTGTGATCATGTATAAAATTGGAGACTTCTGATTTCTCCTAACCATGCCACGAAACAAGCTCCTTCCCTATAGGTGGTGTTTCGTGGCAATATTTGAAGGACTCCTCTACCTCCAATTTTCTGACTACAGCACAGGGTCCCTTAAAGTGCTACACTAAAAATGTGGTGGAAAAACTGAGGAACTGATAAACTGACAGTATTATTGGTTAGTTGTTCGAGTCCTGGTGGCTGTGGGGATGCCAAATTCAGACATACAGTACGGTACATAACTTACAAAAATGGTTGCCTGGTCCAGCATAGTGGTGGCCCCGGTGTGCTGCCGTCAGTCCAGGGTTGATCCCAATCTGAGGGACACAATCAATAATATTAGTATCATTGCTGAGGTCCTGTTCACTTGTAATGTTATGTAGGTTACCACTACACACTTCACCATAACAGTTATCACCCAACCTTGTATAGGAAAGCTCACTAAATATTCTCATGGTGACTTTGCAAATATAATACTACTACTTTTTATAGTTGTAAGCTGCTGTTACTTACAATTAAAATATCTAAGTTTGGTCCCAGGTGATCAGGTAGCTTCTTCTTGGCAACTTCTTCCTCTGGTACACCATTAAAGCGATCCAATTTTTTCCTCTGTTTAGATGGGGAAGGTAAAGATTGGCCATCCTCGCCAGTTTCAGGGGCATTTCTTTTTTGTTTTTCACTGGGGGATTTGACAGGCTTAGAACTGCAATAAAAAATACAGTGATATTACTTCCTCTAGCTATGACAACTAAACCCGACATAATAATATAATTCACTCATTCCAAAAAAAAAAGGAAAAAAAAAAATAACCCATTTAATTTATTTCAATGGGTAGATTAACTGAAGATGAAGGAAGACCCTGTAAGACAAGAGCAAAGGTGGAAAAGATGGAAGAGAGAGGAACTGACTACCCAGTGAAATAGTACACACACACATTCACTCCCTTTCAAGCCCACAAAATTCTCAGCTTTCTCCACAAGTACCCGCATCTATGACAAAAGTCCTTCACTTAGCCTTGGTGTATAAAGCAATTCCATGAACTATTAAGGAGATGGTACTTTTGGTACATTGGAGCACTTTATTTCCTCCAAAGTATACCAGGAAACAGGACCAGATTAATACAAAAATAATGGTGGCTTGGAATATGATACATCTTCTTTCCCCTTCCCAAGAGTGGAAAACTGAAAACAGAATACAAGATGGACAGAAATACCCAGTACGTACAATGGTACACATGCAGACTACATTCATTCTCCTTTTAAATCCATGATATGCTACAACTCCTCCCACAAGTTTATGTATCCAGTATTTTATGGACAGTCAAGATAAAACAGGATAGCCAGCCCTAACATAAACATACAGTAAATCTCTTCCATATTTGCCCATAATGCATAAGTTCTTTTGTTTCACCCTTCTTATTCCAAGCTCTCTTATGCAATCACTCACTATATCATACCTTAGATAGGCAAAGATTAAAGTAATGCAGAGATAGTTGGAAGGTTGGAAGTGGTCTTAAATAAACTTTATTAAACTTGGCTTCATTCTTGTTAAAATCCTCAAAGGCAAGTATAAAGATGACATGATGGTATACATAGTTGCTAATTAGGAAAACATGCCTCAGTAATTAAGTTAAAACACAATGGAAATGCATCTATTAATCTAAGCAACACATTTCTGTCGTGATTATAGGAAGGTTGAAGTGTGTGTCAAATGTTACAACTTATGGTGAGAATGAATCCACTGCACTAACCTACACACCAGCTTATAAAATAGAGAAAGTAACTATGAATCCACTGCACTAACCTACACACCAGCTTATAAAATAGAGAAAGTAACTAACCCAGTCTCCTCCACTTTAATCTTAGGCTTGGGCTTTCTTCTTCGTTTTGGTTTTGGTGTTTCACTCTTATCAGTTGGGGGTGAAGTGGGAGTCAGGATGGAGGCTGTGGTAGGACCTGTGACCAGCCCTTGACTTATCAACCCAATATCAAGGTGATTTCCCAGGTCCAGATGGGTGAAGTAGGGACTTTTGTGTAGGTCCATATTACTGCCCTCCTGATCCTGAGGGAAGTTGTAAAATTCCCTCTTGACACTGATCTTACGGAACAGTTGTGCCTCCTCGCTCTCTCCATCTTGCCAGCAGTCATACTCCTGCTTGACACTGTTGATGACACACAACAGCAGTTAGGCAATTTAAGTACCCTGTGATCGTGTATAAAATTGGAGACTTCTGATTCCTCCTGACCATGCCACGAAACAAGCTCCTTCCCTATAGGTGGTGTTTCGTGGCAATATTTGAAGGACTCCTTTTTCTCCAACTTTTAGACTACATCACAGGGTCCTTAATTGTGAAAGGGATGAACACACTGAAATTATTACAGGAACTAACTTCTTAGGTTAAAACTGTGAGTTAGAATAATCAAAGACACTGACTGCACTGTATATCTCACAATATAAATCTACCTCACTAGTATTTCCTGCACTCAAAAACAAACTTTTTCTCTTATTGTTCATAGGAAGAGTATAAGAGCTTTCTATCAATAGCAGATTTTCCTCCTATGGAGATTGCAACTGAACAAGCATGCTCTGATGTGACTTACTTGAGTACAGTGTTATCATTGTGGTGGAAGCCATTCTGGTGAGTTGGGTGATTGGGCAGTTGTAAAGGTGTGAGTGTAGTGAGTCCTGCAGCTGCTGGTTGGAGTGGAGTGAGTGGAGTTAACCCAGTAGATGATGGTCCAGTGTCCTCCCTGATAGGATAAGTACAGGTTAGTCATCATCATTAATACCCTATTTCCCCTTTTTTTATAACTGGTGGGGAGGTTCTAGCACCAGTGTAGAATCTTCAACTGGCAAGCTATTTGAACCTTTAGTGGGGTCATTGTTAAAGAGAGAAAGTCCCCAACCCTCACTCCCTCCCCTTGTATCGTCGGGTATACGAGGCTGACGGCACAATGATGGGTGATGGGGATGCCACTTCCTTACTCAGATGGTCAGACTCCACTTTTAAACAGCTCACTTGGTTAACAAAATATCAGAACCTTTTGGCTGGCTATTTGGTATGATAACTATAGATAAATTGGACTGGTAGAGTATGTCTCTCTACTGTCAGGCTGCAATTCTCAGAAAAATAATCTCTGGCATATGAGAAGTGGTTCAATATTTCAGATAAAATTATACCTTAATGGATACTGGAGTTTCTAAATGCTGAACCATCACAACATGAGTCATTATGTAGTCATTATTTATTTCCTGTCAATTTAATGTTTAGTTTGTGCTCACGTTGTATTACAAGGCAGGGTGGTGTTGGCCTCTGCGTGGGTGTAGCGAGTTCCTGCATCCTCCTCCATCCACCATCGCATCGTCTGAAATATAATATATAAGGTAATTGTTTCATCTTCATATGTTGCAATCCATTTTCTTACAACTTTTGGTGATCTTATTGCTATTATGTGAAACTCGATGTAGATTATATCCTCAAAATCTAACTAGAGTGGATTAGATCTCCCAGTCTATATGTTATGAGACCATCACACTAATCACTCAGCCACCTTATATGGAAATCAGGTTTATAAGGCACTGCATTTACTATTACGGACAAAAATTTCTTTCCATTCAGGAGTGACTTCACAGTATGTACTCCTATGATGTTATTGCTTAGTTTGTGTTTAACTATTTACTGGAAGTTAGGACATTCTTAAATAATACATACATAAAATATACAGCTCACTATTAGAGAAAAGCAGTCAAATGTTTACAAAAGTCAATCATATGTGGAAAGAAATAGTACAATATTTAAGCACAAGTAGATTTATTTATACTGAATAATAAAAAAAAAGCACATAAAATAGTCTTCTTTACAGCTAACTGCACATGTATAAATAACAGTGAAAAATAAGAAAAATCAGAGCAAATAGTCTGTCCCTAAAGCTGGTCGATTTCTGCCAAAAGTTGTTACAGCAGAACATGAAGTGGCTGATACTCACCTCTCTCTCAATTTCCCGTACTCCTTCCATGCAGCTTAGTTCATTCTCACTCTGCAGGGGCGTCCCACGGGCCTCAGGACAGTCTGATGCATAGTTGTCCAGAGTGTCGGAAGTCGTTTGCTGAGGGTTAAGACACAAACAAAGGTAGAGTTATGGACATCAGACCCTGTGTAGAATAAAGTAAAATGGACTCTTCAGCTAAGATAACAGAGCCTGTGTAGAATAAAGTAAAATGGACTCCTCAGCTAAGATAACAGAGCCTGTGTAGAATAAAGTAAAATGGACTCTTCAGCTAAGATAACAGACCCTGTGTAGAATAAAGTAAAATGGACTCTTCAGCTAAGATAACAGAGCCTGTGTAGAATAAAGTAAAGTGGACTCCTCAGCTAAGATAACAGAGCCTGTGTAGAATAAAGTAAAATGGACTCCTCAGCTAAGATAACAGAGCCTGTGTAGAATAAAGTAAAGTGGACTCCTCAGCTAAGATAACAGAGCCTGTGTAGAATAAAGTAAAATGGACTCCTCAGCTAAGATAACAGACCCTGTGTAGAATAAAGTAAAGTGGACTCCTCAGCTAAGATAACAGAGCCTGTGTAGAATAAAGTAAAATGGACTCCTCAGCTAAGATAACAGAGCCTGTGTACAACAAAGTAAAATGGACTCCTCAGCTAAGATAACAAAGCCTGTGTACAACAAAGTAAAATGGACTCCTCAGCTAAGATAACAGAGCCTGTGTACAACAAAGTAAAATGGACTCCTCAGCTAAGATAACAGAGCCTGTGTAGAATAAAGTAAAATGGACTCCTCAGCTAAGATAACAGAGCCTGTGTAGAATAAAGTAAAATGGACTCCTCAGCTAAGATAACAGACCCTGTGTAGAATAAAGTAAAATGGACCGAGTACAGTATTGAAGACATTTCAAGC
Organism: Petrolisthes manimaculis; assembly: GCA_034508575.1. NCBI lineage: Eukaryota > Metazoa > Arthropoda > Malacostraca > Decapoda > Porcellanidae > Petrolisthes > Petrolisthes manimaculis. The sequence goes on from JAWZYT010001380.1 coordinate 299,983, forward strand.
CAATATTTCCAATGCATAATGAAGACTTAGTGCATCTCCCTTTCACCCAACATTCATTTTAAACCATCCACAAACCTCTTGATGCTCTAGGAATCCCTCGGCCTCCACCAACGGGTCCTGTGGTGTGGTGCTGCTGTCCTCATCAGGGTCGTCTTGTGGTGGATCTTCAGGTGGTGGAGTGTCTGGCTTCAACACAGTGACATCGACCCACTCGTCACCCTGCATTATCTCCAGGCCAAGGGCGCCTCGATCATCTTCCGATACCTCCTCAACCGTGGGGGGGGATTTACCCATGCCACTCTGTATCATAACACACCAGTTTATATGGGATAGCTTACAAATTATTACATCATTTTAGATTTCAATGGCACAGAAAAAGGCTAGGGCATGCAAAAAATGTGGCCCAATGAGGCGACTGCAGGGCATTTTCCATCCCCAAGTGACATACCTGTAGTAGCATGGTTTAAACTCGGCCCAATGTGGTGCAAGGAGAGAGTACTACCACTGTCCATACCTGGTACTATTGGTCACAAGAATTCATACACACACTGTTGTTTTCAAGGATTTATAACATATAGAAAATGTCAGACTATGTAACTGTAATACAACATTATTCTTGTTTTGTAATCACCAATTCCCTTGTAGACCATTCTTTGCAGTACTTCCAGAATAATTCCCTCTTTTCCCATAGCCTATATATGAATTCCTATGACTAACCATACCTCTCAAGAGTAAAGAGAATATAGAAAACAATTAGACAACCAACAACTTGACACACAGTGTATATGAAACCATGCAAATCCAAAAGTATGAAGCATGAATATACTGAAATGTCACACAGTATAAAAATAATGATTGAGTACCAAAATATATCATTTACATAAGGTGATTGTGGTGTTGCCATTACATGTATCTCCAATCACTCCACTTCTGCGGAAAAGTTTGTAATCAAGATACAATATTGGTTTACAATATGTGCAAGTAAACTTTAATGTACCATATAAAATGTAATCTCTTTATTTTACTCACCTTTATTTTAGGTGGCAGGTGACAAAGTAAGTGTTGATATACGTCCTCAGGGAAGGGACAAATTCGAAGGATGTGAGCAATCCAGCAAGCTTTACACCGGCTCTTAGAGTTGTCCCCCAACACATAACAGCTGCAACAGTTTTATAACCATACTCTACAATAAACACAATTTCCATACCTCGTGATTTATTGGTTATGCAGTATAGGTACTACAGCATATCAAAATATGTCTTCAAAAAAATAATTGTAACTGTAGTGTAAAAACATTTTGAATACTGTTCCAAGAAACAGACCTTAATTATTTTTGTTAATCTAGCCCTGTTTTTTGACATACTTTGAAGGAATCAAGGCACTTCTATATACCAAAAGTGTATTATTCCATTAAGTCATTGAATAAACACCAACCTGCCATCACTCTTGCAGCGTAGTATACACGGCTGTCTCTTGAACTTCTGGTAGTAATGTCGACAAGCCTCACACGCCAACACCACCCCAGCCATCCGTGTCACACCACGGTGGATGGAGTAGTAACGGGTCTCCTTACATATGCCACAGAACACACGCACCCTTTTCTCTGATGCCTTGCCTTCCTCTGTGCCTTGGGGTGGAAATGATAACCAAACTAATGTATAATGGGAATAGGAGACAGGCTTTTGACTCCCCCCTAAGCCAGTCCCCCAATTCCTGCACCCCCTTAAAAGACTTGTACCTCTACATTTTTACAGTCACCCTGCTTTCTCTTAATATTATAAAGAGGTACAGTTGGCGGCAAAAGTCGTGTCGCCTCACCTGCTTCACGGAGACAAGCAGTGTTCATGGACTCGAAAAATATACACATTTTCTACACTTACTAATCTCGAGTCAATGAACATTGTGTGGCTTGGTGAGGCAAGTGAGGCGACAGGACTTTTGCCACCGACTGTACATCTGCCTGCCTTTCTCCAGCCCTCAGATTCCCAAGCCAATTGACAGTTCCTCCTCAATCACTCCTGTACATGGCAGTCTCCAATGTGTACTTTATCATCTCAGAAGCTATTTTTCCACTCCTGCTGTTTGGGGTACAATAACTGGCTGCTTTAGTCACCAGGTAGTCTACATCATCAGTCTCCCATGTCATCCATTACACAAAGAAGTATAAATATTTGATTATTGGTTCAGTCGGAAGCCTAAGTTCACTTCATTTTCACCTGTGTATGTATTAGCTATATTGATATTATAATACAATTTTAATGAAGAGGTGTCAGACATAGTTTTCATCTGGTAAATTACTTGTGTTGTTAATATAATAAAAACTGGTTCAGAATGCAATTATCTGGTCATAATAGCAATATTAAATACATTAGATGGACGCGAATTTATGCTGTCGGCTGTACCATCCTTCTGAATACAAATTATTGCAACTCATGCTGATTAACCAAGTCCAGTGCTAATTTCAAACTCCACTGAGACAGAGGTGGTATTAAACTTATAAAATTATAGTAAAAGTACCCTTTATATCTTTTCTAGTTTTATACAGTAACATATATATGGTTTGGTATTTCAAACAAGTATGTCTGCAGTAATAGCCCTTAATCTACTATGTGTACTAATAATACTGTAATGAATACAAGTTTTAGGCCAGCATGTGGAGTTTGTATGGTATGAATATGTATTAAATGAGAAACAGTAAATATATACGAAATACATCGGTACTGCCGGCAAAAAAAAAGTATTGGAACCACCCTTACATTGAAATCAAACATAATTACAAAAAATAAATATACAAATAAATAAATAAATAAATAAATAAAATGAATTCCTACCTAACGTACCATACCTTCTGAGTGGAGTACCGGTACTTTACTTACTGGTGAGTTTGAGGTAGGAGGGCATGAGGACGGCCGGTATCCTTAAGTTGGCCTCGGCAGTCACCATTTTGCTTTGGTCTTCAATTCACTTGTATAATGTCAAACAGTCACAACCTAAGTGGAATGCAATGAATCAATTACTAACATGATTTATCTACTTTACATTTATATTTACTCCTTTTACTTTGCTTCTGGCTTCAATATAATACTTTATATTGCAATGAATGAATTATTAACATGATTTATTTACTTTACATTTATATTTACTCCTTTTACTTTGCTTCCTGATTTTGGTTTTAATATAATACTTTACCTATTATTTACTTTTCACTATTATGGCCAACTAGAGACAATTATGGCCAACTAGAGACTATTATGGCTATGTAGAGACTATTATGGTCAACTAGAGACTATTATGGCAATGTAGAGACTATTATGGCTATGTAGAGACTATTATGGTCAACTAGAGACCATTATGGCTATGTAGAGACTATTATGGCTGTGTAGAGACTATTATGGCTAAGCAGAGACTATTATGGCTAAGTAGAGACCATTATGGCTGTGTAGAGACTATCATGGCTGTGTAGAGACTATTATGGCTAGGTAGAGACTATTATGGCTAGGTAGAGACTATTATGGCTGTGTAGAGACTATCATGGCTGTGTAGAGACTATTATGGATATGTAGAGACTATTATGACTAGGTAGAGACTATTATGGCTAGGTAGAGACTATTATGGTCAACTAGAGACTATTATGTCTGTGTAGAGACTATTATGGTCAACTAGAGACTATCATGGCTGTGTAGAGACCATTATGGCTAAGCAGAGACCATTATGGCTAGATAGAGACCATTATATCAAACTAGATTACCGGGGGCCTAAAATGTAAACACGTACCATTATTTCCACCATTATGACTAACTTAGAGACCATTTTATCTAACTAGAGACCATTATATCAGCTTGGCGAGGAACTACTTACCTTGTACTACTGAAGCCCAGGTCCCATCTTAACAAAAAACGCTATAAAATCATTAAAAAAACAGTCGATATATCAGTCAACAGCAGCAAGGAGTAAGGTACCGCCAGCTTGTAAACAAAACACAAGGTCTTATCTCAATCTATGTGTGTTATCTTCAATATTTATCATTATCTCCAGTTTATTCCCCATATGAGACATTATTGGGCACAGCAAATTATTTTCCTGATTTTTGTTTTATTTATCTTGACGATGGATGTGCAAATTCTGGAAAGTAAATATGTGTTTCATAAATGTGTTTTGCGACCTCTGCTGCTGCTACTCTTTGGACTTCCAAGGACAGTATCACACTTGGGACTGTTCGTTCTTTGCTGTTACATTTATCACATTTATCTATCTTTTCGTACGTTTCTTTTGTTTCAAATTTAGGGTTGTGAACAGCAAAAAAAATTGGAGGGTGCCCTTTGTATAGGATATTATTTTAAGGGACTTTCTATTCAGTTATGAGTGCTTGAATGATACATACATTTTGTTTGTGAAAAGCATATACACATTATTGAGCATTATATTATTCAAACTTTACTCTTCATCCCAAATAATAATCTACTATTAGGTGCTACGTATTCCAGACATATTCCTTGAACCTTATTGGGAGTCTAATCTCAAATACAGTAGACTATAAAGATAATACAGACAGGAAGTAGGAATGTAGAGGATATGGAGGGAGTAGAGAAAGTGACAAAAGGTGACAGCTGATATTATTATGGTCAGATTTTATGCGGCTGATACGCTGTACTTTCTTACATTTTTGTGTGAGTAATTTGAAGATGACGGAGCATACTAATAAAAGGTCGAATACTTTAGGAAATTAATTAAAGGAGTCATTAAACCAAGGAAAGAATAGAATGAAACAGAAGCGTTGTCATTTGTTCTTGCTGGTAGAACTATATAGATTAATCAGGAAATTATTACGGCGAAATGAGACAAAATAAATTGGCTTTAAATAAACAAACACCAAAAAAACACTAAATATCTTCCTCTACACTTTACATTTACTATATATCTACCTAATCAATGACAAAGTAAAGCTTCTTGTGTGTTGGTGCTGAGAGTGGGAAAGCCGAGGTTGAACCCTATATCGATTTCCTATCACGGCCAAGCGGTCGTCCGGTCCCCACCATTTAAGGGACCCTGTGTTGTAGTCATAAAATAGGAGGTTAGCGAGTCCTTCAAACATTGCCACGAAACACTATCCATACTGAAGGAGCCTGTTTCGTGGTATAGTCAGGAGGAATCAGAAGCCACCAAATTTCATACATGATCACAGGGTTCTTAAGGGGAGAGTATACTTTTGATAGTTTGGAGTGCCTTGATTCCTCCAAACTATGCCAGGAAACAGACCCAGATGAAGAAATATAATGGTATCCTGTTGCCTGGAATAGTTTGGAGGAATCATTTGCTCCAGATTTACCAACAGTGTACTCTCCCCTTAAGGACCCTGTGAACGATCGTGTTTGAGAATGGGTGGCTTTTGATTCCTCCTTACTATGCCACGAAACAGGTTCTTTCTATAGTGATGGTGTTTCGTGGCAAAGTTTGAAGGACTCGTATATCTCCTATTTTACCCTGTGATCGTGTTTGAGAATGGGTGGCTTCTGATTCCTCCTTACTATGCCACGAAACAGGTTCTTTCTATAGTGATGGTGTTTCGTGGCAAAGTTTGAAGGACTCGTATATCTCCAATTTTCTGACTACATCACAAGGTCCTTTTAAAATCCCCATTTTTTTTTATACCAGTGAGGGAGTCTGTTTTTTTTTTCTGATAAAGTTAGAAGGGATTATTAGTAGCTTTCCAATTTACCAACAACATAAATATCTTCCTTTAAGGAGGTATTATGATGTGTGTGAGAAGGAGGATAATTTGTGGATGAAGATATTTGCTATACTTATCACATGTATAATAATAATAATAATAATAATAATAATAATAATAATAATAATAATAGTGTAATAAAAACTAACTTAATGCAACCTAACCTTCCTTCCCATCCATACACACACATATAGATAAAATAATAATAATAAATAATAATAATAATAATAATAATAATAATAATAATAATAATAATAATAATAATAATGTAATAAAAACTAACTTAATGCAACCTAACCTTCCTTCCCATCCATACACACACATAGAGGTAAAATAATAATAATAATAATAATAATAATAATAATAATAATAATAATAATAATAATAGTGTAATAAAAACTAACTTAATGCAACCTAACCTTCCTTCCCATCCATACACACACATAGAGGTAAAATAATAATAATAAATAATAATAGTGTAATAAAACTAACTAAAATACAACTTAACTTTACCTTTCCTTCCCATCCATATAATTATTACACACTAATTAGAATTCCATCATTGGAGTATGTTATAATCACAATATTTATCATGTTTATCTCTCACACCATATGTTCCTTTTCACTCCACTACAAAAACAACAACAACAACAACAACAAAACACACACACTAAGGTTGGGGAAGGGATGGTAGGGGTGGGTAGGGTAGGGGAAGGGATAGTAGGGGTGGGTAGGGTAGGGGAAGGGAATAGTAAGGGTGGGTAGAGTAGGGAAAGGGATAGTAGGGGTGGGTAGGGTAGGGGAGGGGATAGCAGGGGTGGGTAAGGTTGGGGAGGGGATAGCAGGGGTGGGTACGGTTGGGGAGGGAATAGCAGGGGTGGGTAGGGTAGGGGAAGGGATGGTAGGGGTGGGTAGGGTAGGGGAGGGGATAGTAGGGGTGGGTAGGGTAGGGGAGGGGATAGTAGGGGTGGGTAAGGTTGGGGAGGGGATAGCAGGGGTGGGTAGGGGAGGGGAGGGAATAGCAGGGGTGGGTAGGGTAGGGGAAGGGAATAGCAGGGGTGGGTAAGGTAGGGGAAGGGTAGAAATTGAGATCTTCACACACACAGATAGAGTTGACAAGTGAATCTACATCATGAAGGGTGTGTGTCATGCTGTTCTGCTCTGCCTACTGCCCACCTTCACCCTACTCACCTTACATGGTCAGTTACTCACTCAATCACACTTATTTTTACACTAACACTTGCCTACAATCACCTACATCAATCACACTTATTTTCACACTCACACTTGCCTACAATCACACTTATTTTCACACTAACACTTGCCTACAATCACCTACATCAATCACACTTATTTTCACACTCACTTTGGCCTCCAGTCACCTACACTAATCTATAAAAAATATTATAAAAATCTAGCAGTGCCTCAAACTCAAATAGGAAGAATAAATATTTACATTCCCTCACCTGAGAGGATAGATCTCCCAATCTCTAGGCTAAGTTGTTGTTGTTGTTGTTGTGGTTGTTATTATTGTTGCTGTTGTTGTTTAGTTGTTATTGATATTGATACGAATGGTTGTGGTACCGTAGTTGTTGTTCTTAATATTATTGTTGTTATTGTGGTTATTATTATTGCTTCTATTGTTGTTGTTCTTGTTGTTATTAATATTATTGTTGTTATTTTTATTGTTGTTGTTGTTATTGTTGTGGCCTTGATAAGTGTGGGTATCACCAGCTGGGTATCACAGGGTATGGAGGGAGGAGGAAAGTGAGGGAGGGAGGAGGAGAGTGGAGATAAGTGGTGGAGGGAGGGAGGAGGAAAGTAAGAGAGAGATAAGGGAGTGAGAAAGGAGAAAAGTATCATTATTATTATTTTTATTATCATTATTATTATTATTAAAATCAGTATTAGTATTATTATTATCATTAACATTTATCATTATTATTATCATTATTATCATCATTATCTTTCCCCCCTTCAGGATGTACTACACATGCATCATCATTATCATCATCATCCCCCCCTTCTGGAGGAGTGAGCCGCCCCAGGAACCCCATAGACGACCAGATAGTCCAGGCCCTTGAGAATTTTCGTAGCCACATGAAGGAGGGCTGGGTGGAGTTGGGGATACCACCACTCGACCCCCTCCATTTACCTCACGTTCTGTTCAATATCTCCAACGACGACACACAGTTAGTTGAGGGTGTGGTGGGGTTGGGGGTAGGGGGTACACACACACACACACACACACACACACACACACACACACACACACACACACACACATACACACATACACACACACACTCACACTCTCTCTCTCTCTCTCTCTCTCTCTCTCTCTCTCTCTCATTCCCTCTTCCCCTCTCACTCTCACTCTCTCTATCACTCTCACTCACACACACACACTCTCTTCCATTCCCTCTCTCTCACTCACTCTCTCACTCTCTCTCTCTCTCACAGTGTATATGGTAGTTTCTCCAACGTGACTCTCAACCTTCTCTCCACCTTCACCATCGATCTCGTCCACTCCAACCTGCTACTCCTCAAGGTTGACCTCGAACTTGGTCTACCACTCCTTGACATCTCAGGAGACTACGATATCTTAGGTCAAACTGGGGTTATTCCCGTGTATGGGGAGGGGCCCTTCTGGTGAGTGTGTGTGTGTGTGTGTGTGTGTGTGTGTGTGTGTGTGTGTGTGTGTGTGTGTGTGTGTGTGTGTGTGTGTGTGTGTGTGTGTGTGTGTGTGTGTGTGTGTGTGTGTGTGTGTACAGTAAGATAAGGTCTGACTGAATAACTAACTAACTAACTAACTAACTAACTAACTAACTAACTAACTAACTAACTAACTAACTAACTAACTAACTAACTAACAAACTAACTAACTAACTAACTAACTAACCAACCAACCAACCCACCCACCCACCAACTAACCAACCAACCAACCAACTAACTCTCTCTCTCTCTCTCTCTCTCTCTCTCTCTCTCTCTCTCTCAGGCTAGATGCGTATAATTTGGGTTTAACATCTGTGATCGATTTGGGAGTCACAGAGGAGGGGTACTTCGGTGTAGAGACTTTAAATTTGGATATGATGTGCAACAAAACAGACGTAAGTGTGTTGTGTGTGTGTGTAGATTAAGATAAGGTCGTGTGTGTGTTAGAGTGTGTGTTTGTGTGTGTGTTGTGTGTGTGTGTGTGTAGAGAAAGAGAGATACTGGGTAAATACAGTAATAATAACACAGATAATAATAATAATAATAATAATAATAATAACACAGATAATAAAAATAATAATAATAACACAGATAATAATAATAAAATAATAATATTAACACAGATAATAAAAATAATAATAATAACACAGATAATAATAATAATAATAATAATAATAATAATAATAATAATAATAATAATAATAATAATAATAATAATAATACCACAGATAAAAAAAAAAAAAAAAAAAAATAATAATAATAATAATAATAATAACACCCCTCTCTTCCCCCCCCCTTCTTCTTCCCTCCCCCCTCCCCCTCTTCCCCCCTCTTCCCCCCTTTCAGATTCACTTCGAAGACATTATGGGTGGAGGGGACATGGCTGAGTTTGTAAATGGTGTGCTAAGTTCATTTGGACTCGATTTCCTTCATTCTCTCGAAGATCATTACCTGCCCCTGTTGGAGGAGGCACTCAAGTACGAGCTCAACCTCATACTCCAAGGTGGTGGTGGTGGTGGAGGGTGAGTTGTAGAAGTTATTGTTATTATTGTTATTTTTGTTATTATTATTTTTTTAATTATTATTATTATTATTATTATACACATCTCTTAACACACACACACACACACACACATCTCTTAACACACACACACACACACATCTCTTAACACACACACACACACACACACATCTCTTAACACACACACACACACACACACATCTCTTAACACACACACACACACACACACACACACACATCTCTTAACACACACACACACACACACACACACATCTTAACACACACACATCTCTTAACACACACACACACACATATAATCCTCCTAACACACACACACACACACACACACAATCCCCTTCCACCTCCTCCTTCTACCTCCTTCTCTTATCTTCCTTTCTTTCCTCAAACACAGTACAGACAGCCAAGTGAAAGATGATAGTGTCAACACCTTCTTTGACCTACTCTTTGCCAACATGCGTCAGAGTATCATAGACAACGGTAATGATCCATTTCAGCTCCCACACGACAGAGATAATTTTACGGTCGAGGTGAGTGGGTCGAGTTGGTTTGTTTTGATTTGATTTAGGTACATTTTGATGGATTTAGTTTGATTTGTATAATGTTGATTTTGTTTATTTAAGTTGATTTAGGTTGATTTATTTATTTAGGTACATTTTGATGGATTTAGGTTGATTTACATGTTTATTTAGGTTGATTTAGTTTGTTTTGATTTGATTTAGGTACATTTTGATGGATTTAGGTTGATTTATATATGTTGATTTGGTTTATTTATTTATTTAGGTACATTTTGATGGATTTAGGTTGATTTATATATGTTGATTTTGTTTATTTAGGTTGATTTTCGTTGATTTATTTATTTAGGTACATTTTGTTGATTTTTGTTTATATATTGGTTTGTTTATTTTTATGTATTTTTTATGTATTTGTATGTATTTATTTTTTCCCTCTTTGCAGCTGTTCAACAAATTTATATTCTATCTACCTATCTATCTACCTATCTATCTATCTACCTATCTATATACCTATCTACTTATCTACCCATCTACCTATTTACCCATCTCCCTATCTCCCTATTATCTACCTATCTACCCATCTACCTATCCACCTACCTATCTATATACCTATCTACTTATCTACCTATATATCTATCTCCCTATTATCTACCTATCTACCCATCTACCTATTTACCCATCTCCCTACCTACCTATCTACACATCTACCTATTTACCTACCTATCTATCTCCCTACCCATCTACCCATCTACCCATCTACCTATTATCTACCTATATACCCATCTACCCATCTACCTATTTATCTACCCATCCACCCATCTCTCTATCCATGTATTTACGTATTTATTTCCCCTCGTTTTCCCCTCAGCTGTTCAACACTACAATGGAAGGTGAGGTGTACGTAGGTGATGGTTGGTTGTCAGGGATGTCGACGGTACATAGAGGGGGTAACATGTCTCTGGTATACGTAGGAGACGAGGATGAAGTGATATGGGGAGGAGAAGTCGCTCTTATAGACCTACAGGTATTTATTTATAAGTTAACTATTTTTTTTTTTTATTATTATTATTATTTTTTTTTTTTTTTTTTTTTTTTTTTTTTTTTTTACAAACAGGTAGGTATGGGTTTATTTTTAAGTTAACTATTTATTTATTTATTTATTTATTTATTTATTTATTTATTTATTTATTTATTGACAAACTCTTTAATTATTGAGTTACTATTTATAAGTTAACTATTTATTTATTTATCTATTTACAAACTCTTTATACATATACAAACTTTTTAATTAACTATAAACATACAACTTTTTAATTATTTATAAACATTTGCAACGACAGATTTTCTCCAAATCAAATAATAATAATAATAATAATAATAATAATAATAATAATAATAATAATAACAACAATAATAACAACAACAACAATAATATAATACAAGAAATAATGTTTGGCATCACTATTCACAAACATTGTAAATAATAATAATAATAATAATAATAATAATAATAATAATAATAATAATAGTCTATTTAGCAATCAATTCCTTCAATGGGTTAGGTTAAATTTCATTAATATTTTATGAGAGAGAGAGAGAGAGAGAGAGAGAGAGAGAGAGAGAGAGTGAGTGTGTGTGTGTGTGTGTGTAGAGGTCATTATATTATGTAAGCATGAGTGAGTGTAGTGAGTGACCTGTGTGTGTGTGTGTGTGTGTGTGTGTGTAAGCATGACCAAGTGTGTGTGTGTGTGTGTGTGTGTGTGTGTGTGTGTGTGTGTGTGTATGTGTGTGTGTGCAGGAAGTGGTCTCAGTAACAAGGCGTGATAATTGAAGTGTATAGAAATGGGTGGGTGGGTGTGTGTGTGTGTGTGTGTGTGTGTGTGTAGTCAGGCATACCAACACTACTTATTTATCACTGTCCATAGGAGTGTGTTGAAAATCTTTTTGTCGACTGTACAGTTGTCAAAAAAGGTATTGCGACAAATCTTGATAGAACTTTAACCCTAGTAATATCCACAACTATTTGTATGGATTATAAGTATGTATAACAGAAGGAAATATACATATCCTTCTGTAATACATATCCACAACTATTTGTATGGACTATAAGCATGTATAACAGAAGGAAATATATATATCCTTCTGTAATACATATCCACAACTATTTGTATGGACTATAAGTATGTATAACAGAAGGAAATATACATATCCTTCTGTAATACATATCCACAACTATTTGTATATGGACTATAAGCATGTATAACAGAAGGAAATATACATATCCTTCTGTAATACATATCCACAACTATTTGTATATGGACTATAAGTATGTATAACAGAAGGAAATATACATACCCTTCTGTAATACATATCCACAACTATTTGTATATGGACTATAAGCATGTATAACAGAAGGAAATATACATACACATCCTTCTGTAATACATACTTATATATATCCCTACAAACAACTATGGACAATTTGGACATTCATATATTTAATGTTGTATCAATAGTTGTC
>JAWZYT010001380.1:315000-317500 GCA_034508575.1 Petrolisthes manimaculis
TCCACAACTGTACATCATAATGAATACAAGTATAATGCTTATATAGTAGCATATTTTTAAATAGAAAAATCCCTTCATAAAGTTCTATAACTATGCTTCCAGAGAACTTAAATAACCAAAATGTATTCTTATTTTATTACTGAATGAGTTGGCCCACCCCAATAATTTTTTTCTGGCTAACCTACCCTAACCTTATTTAATCTCTCCCCACCTCACCTAACCTAACCTAACCTAACCTTATTTAATCTCTCCCCACCTCACCTCACCTCACCTCACCTCACCTCACCTAACCTAACCTTATTTAATCTCTCCCCACCTCACCTCACCTCACCTCACCTAACCTAACCTTATCTAATCTCTCCCCACGTCACCTCACCTCACCTCAGACCTGTACACCTGAAGGAGAAAGGATCTGGTCCCCTCGACACACCACTCCTTAACCTAGCAGCCAACACACTCCTTTCTCAACTCCACACACTCGTCACTACCAATGTACAGGAAATTGTATGTGGACTCTTGGAAGATGCATTCACTACTACAGAGTAACTAGAAAGAGGGAAGGAGAGAGAAGAGAGAGTGGAGAGAGAGAGAGAAAGGAGAGAGAGAGAGGGAGAGAGAGAGGGAGTGGTGGGTGGGAGAGAGAGAGAGAAAGGAGAGAGAGAGAGGGAGTGGTGGGAGAGAGAGAGAGAGAGGGAGTGGTGGGTGGGAGAGAGAGAGAGTAATGTGTTGTAATATGTATTCACTTTTACAGAGTAACTAGAAAGAGGGAGTGGGGGAAGAGATAGAGGGAGAGGGGGAGAGAGGGAGTGGTGGGAGAGAGAGAGAGAGAGTAATGTGTTGTAATATATATTCACTTTTACATCACAGGGTCCCATAATTAAAAATATATGAATAAAATAATAAAATAAATAATAAAACTATATTATTTTCCTCATTATTTAGCGTATTTGAATATTTGTGTATTTATTTATTTCTCTCTCTCACACACACATGCACATAATATACAAAGCAAGCACATTTAAGCACGTAGGCACACACACACGTGACCACACAACTATTCTCTCTCTCTCTCTCTAAGACTCTCTCTCTCTCTATCACACACACACACATATGAACCCCCCCATTCCCCCCACCCTAACCCCTAAGTGAATAATGTTATATATCCACTTAACGTTGCTTGCTGGTTACATTATACCTCCCCTCCTCTTTCTATAATCCCCTGCCTCCTCCCCCCTCTCGCCCCCACCCCCCTCTCGCCCCCACCCACCCCCCTCCCAATCCTCCCCCCTCCCCACTTCTCCACCCACAATCTTTCCTAATCCTCATAATATAAACCCGTCCCCCCCATCCTCCCCTCTCTCTTCTTTCCCCCTTACCTCGACCCCTCCTCTTTTTTCCTCCCCCTCCTCCTCCTCTTTTCCTACTCCTCATACATGTAAAATTCCCGCCCCCTCCTCCACCCCCCACCCCCCACCCCCCACCTTGACATGAGAGGCACACACACACTAGCTGCAGCCTCCACAAACCCCCAAAACACACACACACACACACACAATCACACAAACACACAAACACTTGCTGCAGCCTTCACAAACCCACACCAACCACTACCCTACATGGCACAACACACACACACACATAGGATAGGATGAAACTTTTTTTTTTTTTTTTTTTTTTGTAATGTATAGGATAGGATGAAACTTTTTTTTTTTTTTTTGTGTAATGTATAGGATAGGATGAAACTTTTTTTTTTTTTTTTTTTTTTTTTTGTAATGTATAGGATAGGATGAAACTTTTTTTTTTTTTTTTTTTTTTTTTGTAATGTATAGGATAGGATGAAACTTTTTTTTTTTTTTTTTTTTTTTTGTAATGTATAGGATAGGATGAAACTTTTTTTTTTTTTTTTTTTTTTTTTGTAATGTATAGGATAGGATGAAACTTTTTTTTTTTTTTTGTAATGTATAGGATAGGATGAAATTTTTTTTTTTTTTTTTTTTGTGTAATGTACAGGATAGGATGAAACTTTTTTTTTTTTTTTTTTTTTTTTTTGTTTTTTTTTTTTTTTTTTGTAGAATCCCCGTGTCTTATTCTAATGTGTCCCATTTTGAAGTGTGTCAGTTTTACGATGTCCGCAACTGTACCCCCTAAATAAAGGAATTATATACATAGATTAAATTTTGTCCATAAGTTACGGGGAAAACACATACACACACACATACACACACACACACATACACACACACTCTTTCTCACGGCTCGGGGCAACACACACACACACACACACACACACACACACACACACACACGAGATAAAGTACGTAATCACACACACACACACACACACACACACTTCTTTCTCACGGCTCGGCAACACACACACACACACACACACACACACACACACACACACACACACACACACACACACAGGTAGATAATTGTCGTAATTCTCTTTGGGTTACATTGGAGTGCCTTGATTCCTCCAAAGTATGCCAGGAAA
>JAWZYT010001380.1:320000-325000 GCA_034508575.1 Petrolisthes manimaculis
TTATAGGTTTAATTTTATTTCTATTTTTTTTATTTATCACTTTGTTTACACGATATTACGGTAAATAATAATAATAATAATAATAATAATAATAATAATAATAATAATAATAATAATAATAATAATAATAATAATAATAAAATTTAACATTGAGGAGAAATGAAAGAAAAACAATTAAAATGGATAAAAGATTTCGTAGTATTAATTAAAACATTTGAGGGAAAGAAAGAGACTTAGGAGTAATAATAAATAATAAATATAATAAATAATAACTATAATAATAAATAAAAAAATAAAACCAGATGATTTTATAAAATATATGAAAAATTGATAAATAATTATAAATGATTAGTAAATATATAGAGAGTAATCTTCACTTATATAGATGAAGAAATAGTTAAAAAAATATAACACACACACACACACACACACACACACAGAGACAGAGGAACACACACACACACACACACACACACACACACACACACACACACACAGACAATGACGTAGAGTGAGTTTGTGTGTAGACTGAGACGGAAGTTGTTAAGTAGCTAGTGGTGGTAGTAGTGGTGGTAGTAGTGGTAGTGGTAGTAGTGGTAGGGGGGGGGGGGGGCTATTATTGATCTTTTTATGTTGTTGTGAAGTATGTATGGTGGTAGTAGTGGTAGTGGTGGTAGTGGTGGTAGCGTGGGAACCTGACCATTACTACCACTACTACCATTACTATTACTACTATTACTACTATTATTATTATTATTATTATTATTATTATTATTATTATTACTACTACTATTATTATTATTATTATTATTATTATCATTATCATTATTATTATTATTATTATTATTATTATTATTATTATTATTATTATTATTATTATTATTATTATTATTATTATTATTATTATTATTATTATTATTATATTATTATTATTATTATTATTATTATTATTATCATTATCATTATTATTATTATTATTATTATTATTATTATTATTATTATTATTATTATTATTATTATTCCAAGCAACAACAACAGAACATCATTATTTTTATCATTTGACAAGATAATTATTTCCCTCCCTGCCTTCTTTTGCCTCTGTGGTGAAATAGATTGTGTGTGTGTGTGTGTGTGTGTGTGATAAAGTGTGTTTACTGATGAAGAAGCGATACATTGATAGATTTGTATTGATCATAGATAGATGGATAAATAGATGGATAAATAGATGGATGGATAGATGGATAAAAGATTGCAGAGTGTGTGTTATTTTTTTTTTTTATTATTATTTTTTTTTTTGTGTGTGTGACAAGGATGGGTGGATGGATGGAAGGTTGCAGTGTGTGTGTGTGTGTGTGTGTGTGTGTGTGTTTGTGCCTGCCTTAATTAAATAGGAAAATTCAATAAAGAAAAGGAAAGAGTAGTGGGTCCTTCTATTACTCTTCCTCCTCTTCCTCCTCCTCCTCTTCCTCCTTCTCCTCTTCCTCTTCCTCCTCCTCCTCCTCCTCCTCCTCCTCCTCCTCCTCTTCCTCCTCCTCCTTCTCTCCTCCTTCTTCTCTTCCTCCTCCTCCTTCTCCTCCTCCTCCTCTCCTCTCCTCTTCCTCCTCCTCCTTCTCTCCTCCTCTTCCTTCTCTTTACAAAATTCTGTGACAATATTATTATCATTATTATCAATATTTTAGTGACATTCTTATATCAGGAATAAAAATAATGATGTGTCGTGGTATTAGGAGTCCTTACACACACACACACACACACACACACACACACACACACACACACACACACACACACACACACACACACATACTTCCTGCTGTGTATAATGTAATTTTACAAAGACATCTTATCAAAAGGTTGTTGTAAATACTTTGCTGCTAGTTGATTAAGAGAGAGAGAGAGAGAGAGAGAGAGAGAGAGAGAGAGAGAGAGAGAGAGAGAGAGAGAGAGAGAGAGAGAGAGAGATAGTGTGTATTGGGGGGGGGGGGGGGGGTCCAGCCCAGTCGTATTGCGTGTGTTCGAAACCCCGCTCAACACCCCCATTGATCATTTATTTTTTTATTTTTTGTAAGCCGAGGACATTCTTTATTTACTTATTTTATTCATATAACTTTTTTTTATTATTAATTTCTCATTTTCTTATTAACTTTTCTTCTTCCCAGGTTTCAAGGATCAAAATCATTAAAAAAATAATACTCTAGGTAAAATGATGCAGCTGTGCATAGCGGCTAAAGAGACAGACAGAGTGTTTTATATATTGATAGAAAAATATAGTAAGAAACAGCAAGAGGGGAACGAGAGGAAGTGAGAGAGGGTGAGGGGTGAATGAGAGGGGTGAGGGGTGAATGAGAGGGGTGAGGGGTGAATGAGAGGGGTGAGGGGTGTGTGTGTGAGAGGTGAGGGGGTGAATGAGTGTGAGAGAGGGGTGAATGAGAGGGGTGAGGGGTGAATGAGTGTGTGTGAGGGGTGAATGAGAGGGGTGAGGGGTGAATGAGAGGGTGTGAGAGGGGTGAGGGGGTGAATGAGTGTGTGTGAGAGGGGTGAATGAGAGGGTGTGAGGGGTGAGGGGTGAATGAGTGTGAGAGAGGGGTGAATGAGAGGGTGTGAAAGGTGAATGAGAGGGGTGAGGGGTGAATGAGTGTGTGAGAGGTGAATGAGAGGGTGTGAGGGGTGAATGAGTGTGTGAGGGGGTGAATGAGAGGGGTGAATGAGTGTGTGAGAGAGGGGTGAATGAGAGGGGTGAGGGGTGAATGAGAGGGGGGTGAGGGGTGAATGAGAGGGCAGTAAACACCACTAATCACACGCCATTAATAAATAGATAGATAGATTGATTGGTGAACTCCCTCTCTCTCTCTCTCCCCCCTCTCTCTCTCTCCCTCTCTCTCTCTTCCCTCTCTCTCTCTCTCTCCTTGCTTCTAATTAGTCCACATTAAGTTAGTGGTTATTAAGTTAGTGGTCGTATGCTGGTAATTATATGGGGGGTTGTTGTTGTTGTTGTTATTGTTGTTGTTGTTGTTGTGATGGTGGTAGTGATGGTAGAAAATTGTAGATAACTTTTTCCCTTCACATTTCACCTTCAATAAATAAAATAATATAAAAAAAATAATAAAATAATAAAATAATAATAATAAAAAATAATATATGGTCACAGGGAAACTATATATTTTTTTTAATGTATAATTCGACGTTTCAATTAAAATTATCCAAACGTTTCATCATTTTTTTTTAATTAAGGGAAGAATTTTTTGTGTATTGGTAAATCTGGAGCAACTGAATCCTCCAAACTATTCCAAGCAACAGGAAAAACACCCCTTATTATTTGTTATTATTTATTATTATGTTCCTGCTGTTGTTTCCTGGCATACTTTGGAGGAATTAAGGCACTCCAATGTAAACAAAAGTGAGTATATATAGTATTAGATTGGAGGAATCAGTTGCTCCAGATTTTACCTATATTAAATTTTATATTCCTCGTTTTGTAAATTTGGAGCACTTTAATTCCTGCAAAGTATTACACACACACACACACACACACACACACACACACACACACGGTCATGAAGTGAGTGAGTGAGTGAGTGAGTGTATTTGAAGAGAGAGAGAGAGAAAGAGAGAGAGAGAGAGAGTGCAAGCTGAAAATAAAACGATAAGAGAGAGAGAGAGAGAGAGAGAGAGAGAGGAGAGAGAGAGAGAGAGAGAGAGAGAGAGAGAATGCATGTGTGTATTAATTTCATGAGCGTGTGTGTGTGTATTAGTATATATATACATTATTTTTATGTGTGTGACATGTGTGTGTGTGTATGTGCGTGGTGTGGGTGGGGGTGGGGGCATGTGTTGTTTAGGGGTGGGGGGTGACAATTTGGGGGGGGGAGGGGGGGGAGGGGGTCACACCGTGGTAAATGGCAGATAATATTGCACTAACAGGGAGGCAGGCACACACACACACACACACACACACACACACACACACACACACACACACACAGGAAGGCCAGCTGGAAACTACCCCCACCCCCCCATCTCTCTCTCTCTCTCTCTCGTCTCTCTCTCTCTCTCTCTCTCTCTCTCTCTTTTTCACACACACACACTCACTCACTTGTCATAAAAAAAAAAAAATCATAACTTCCACTCGCTCTTTCTCTCTCTCTCTCTCTCTCTCTCTCTCTCACTTCAAATACTCACTCACTCACTCACTCACTCCATGACCGTGTGTGTGTGTGTATGAGAGAGAGAGAGAGAGAGAGAGAGAGAGAGAGAGAGAGAGAGAGAGAGAGAGAGAGAGAGAGAGAGAGAGAGAATAAGGGTGAAAAGGGCAGAATAGGGACCACAACCCATAAAGAAGGGTGAAATTAGGGTGCCATGTAGAGGGTGTGGGTGGGTGGGGGGTGGGGGTAAATGGGGGTAAATTGCGACACACTTAACACACGTACACCCTGTGGATTAAAATGGTCTATATATTATTCCCCCCCCCCCACACACACACATACATACATACACACACACACACATATGCACACACACACACACGTATACATACATATACACACACACATATGCTTATTTCTCTTTTCCCACACACACACATACACACATAAAATTAATACACACACATATACACACATACACACACACACACACAAGCAAGCTCATTTCACACACACACACCCACACACACACACATGCACCTCCCCCCCTCATCTCCCCACCACACACACACACACACATACACATTAATATTCACACACATTATCACCACCCGCCCCTTACATAAAAAAAATATATATATTCGGTTCCAGACTCGTTTTGGTCTACTCTATCTAACTACACATATAATATAATATAATATAATATAATATAATTTCTGCTACGTTTTGATAAGGTAAATCATTTGGGTATCCTGTCTGTGTTGTCATAATTCCCCACTACTCGATGTCAGGTATGTTGTTGTGGATGGTGTGTGTAGTGGAAGAGTAGAATAATTAGTGTCTGGGGTGCCTCAAGGT